>JAOVVF010000028.1:1322971-1345290 GCA_028565595.1 Duopalatinus emarginatus
GTACAGAACAACGTATTCAATGAGAATATTTCATTCATTCAGATCTAGGATGTGTTATTTTAGTGTTCCCTTTATTTCCTGAGCAGTGTATTTTGAGTTATTTGTTCATGGATAGATTTTTTTAATTTAAGAAAAAAAAATCCAGACATCTAAGTGAACCTAATACTGGTCATTTAAATTACAGAATTTTATCACAATCCTGTTTTTGGGTATAAATATAAAATGACGTAAAAAGATTTGATACAGTAAGGAACCGTTAACATTTAAAAAGTATTATTTTAAATAAATGTTGTACTTGTTTACGTTGTCATTTCATTTTGTCAACCACAGAATTGAAACTAAATTTATAAACCATGTGAATAGAAAAATTGTTCCTGAACTGAAAAGTGACCCCAAAAATCAGAATTAGAATGAAATCGCCAGACTCAGATTCGCACCTCACCACGCGTCACTTGTTTTTAATGACCACGCCCGCTGCTCTGATTAGTTGAAATACACTGAAGTACATCAGTTTAAGACTGATATTAGGAAACACCTAACAGGAGACATGACAGCGTCTGGACTCCACGAGCTGGTGGACATGTTCAGTAGGTAATAAACACCATACATCCTGCAGAACACTCCACAATCTGGTGAGAATGACTAATCCCCAAACTGGGATGACTGCTCTGTGCACTTTCTTTTACACTCTATTAGAGAAACTCTTTAAACGGCACAACATCTGAACGTAAACTCAGCAGGACGAGTTTATTACACACAGCATGTGTGTATATAATAAAATGTTCACGATGCCCCCCGACCTGACCGACTCATACTCATTTCTGTATAAAGTATTCACATTGGTGCAGGGATAATAAGAATAATAAGGAACTCTGCACCATCATGTGACCTCATGCTGATGTTTGTCTAAGGCTCAGCATTCAGATCCGATTCCACCTGAGGCAGTGTTCCAGGTCCATCATGTGAAATGATTCTAGTCAGCTGACACAGGTCACGTCCACCCGCTCGTCCAGTCTTTTTACAGCCACGCTGCTGTCTCAGGTTTGAGGTTTTGTCTGATTTTTGTCACGGCGGTCGGAATGACGTGTGTATGTGTCACGGCTCTGTATTTCACGTCACATGACTTGTCTGGACCAGTTTTTCTGGCACTTATTGTTGTTTTTTTATCTTTCTTTTTAGCAGTGACCCCATTGGCTCACGTACACAGGTGGGTGCGGAGTGTGACGAGGTCGTTGTGTACCTGACTTGTCGATGATGGCGTCGATCTCTTCCACCACGTCGAAGTAAGCCTCGTTGTTGGTGTATTTGACTCCGGTGCGTCTCCATGGCACCACAGACAGCTGACCTGTGGGGAGCTGCTCGCCAACATTAGTGCTTCCTGTTTAAAACACACACAAACACACACACTTAAATACAGGTCGGTCATGTTAGACATACGTCTGGGTCTCACTAGCGTTGTTGAGTTGTTAGCATTGAGTTGTTAGCATCCTGACCAATCAGAATCGGACAGCGCAGCGGCGTAAGGCTTGATAGAGTCATGACCGTTACCTGTGATGGTGTTGACGACGGTGCGCAGGATGGTCGGAGGTTTGATTAACTCTTTCAGGATGTTGGACTCGGTGGCCAGGGGGAAGCCGTTATCCAGCATCTCCTCCAGGAGCTCGTACACCACCACCACGTTGTCTTTAATGGCCGCCTCAGTGCACACGCCAAAATAGTCCTGGGGAGGGGGGGGGGTCAGAGGGGGGGCATTCGTTATCATCACTAGAGCACTCGTTACTGAAAAGGACTGAGGTTAAAGGTAGCTTTCAGTCTCTTCAATATTATTTTTGGGTTCGCTGTTTTAGCCAAGCTGGAACGGGCGTCTTGTCTCTCGGTCAGGCTGCCTTCCCCCGGGTCCTCTGTTGGGAATACGAGCTCGGAGACTGTGTAGCTTGAGAATCAATGTCTAGTTTATTTCGACTAACATAATTAGATCAAGTACACACACATACACACCTGAAACGTGTCAACTACCCGATGCAGAAACTCGATGACGAACAGAGGAGGAACCTCGCTCTGGATCACAGCCACGAAGTAGATGCGATGTCTGAGGACGTTGATGAGGTAGTGGTGCGGCGTCGGGATCACCGGCGGGACATTCTCTGGCTCGCTGGCTCGCTCCTGCGCCTCGAAGAAGTAATCGCAGACCGAGCGGCTCACCACGCTCTTCCAGTGCTTCTCCAGGAAGATGTCTCCCGTGGAGTTCACCAGGAACAAACTGTGGATCATCTTCAACAATGCCGCTACCTGGAATAGAAAAATAAATATTTGAGACGCGGGGGTGTTTTTTTTTTTTTAAAAAAACAGGTTTACACCAGTCACTGGGAAATCAAATGGAAGTATTAGTGATAAATAATTACAGATTATAATTTGCAGGCTGTTGCTATGGTTACATTATAGCCAACATCCCGAACACTTTGCGTTGCTGGTTTTGGGTTCCAGACCAGATGGATTTGCCCTACAGTAACTGTCCAAACATCTAAATGAAAGTGAAAGTGAAATATTTGCCTACCATGTGCCACGAATGTGACCTCCACATTTAACTCATCCATGCAGTGAAACACACACACACACACACACACACGTTTGTAAACCTTACACCGATACCCCTGAGTTTTATTTGCATTTAGTGACGCCCACAAAACTCCATAAAAGGTAAAGTGAACACAGATGGGAGCATGAAATGAGCGTTGAGGGTAAAGGCCAATGTGGAGCCCTAAAATCTGATGTGGAGAAACAACGAGAAAAATATCTGATCCTCACTTAGCTGAGGTGTGTGTGGCTTACAGCTCTGATCCTTCATTTCTTTAAGTGGAGTAAAGAGACTCACTGACCGTTGTCCTTGTACACGGAACAATTTGACCTCTGCTCCTAAACACACACACTAGTGAACACACACTAAGGGGTAGTGAACACACGTGCTCTGGAGGTGGGCAACACTATCCACAGCACCTGGAAAACAGTTGCCTTACTCAAGGGCACTTCAGTCGAGTCTTGTCTTTGTGGAAATCGAACAAAAGGCTGGTTCCTTAACCACAAGCCTATGGCTGGCCCATTATTTAATCGGAATTAAATGGTTAGCTGTTTGCGCCTTAATTTTCACGTTTTCTTTAATTAATGCCAGTAAAACAAAAACAAGCATTTATATATATATCAGCATGTTGATCTGCCACACCTGTGATGTGGAGAGATTTTCTCGGTGAAGGAGAAGTGCTCACTAACACAGATTTAGACAAATTTGTGAACAATATTTGAGAGAAAAAGGCCTGTGTGTGTGTGTACATAGGAAAAGTCTGAGATCTTTGAGTTCATCTCAAGAAAAATGAACCAAAAACAACAAGTGGTGTGTTGTATTGTATTTTTGCTGGAGAACAATAAAAAATAAACAAATAGACGGTTATATATATACACCACATTTATCTGTATATGATTTCACTGTATATGTTGAACTATATAAAGACTTGCTTGTATTCACAGCTTAATTAAAGTTAATACACCTCATCCCTATCAGATGCAATATCATTACAGCGCTGTTCCTAAAGTTTTGGCACCTTTGGCTTTCCATACAGGGCCTTATTGTCACCTGTACTGCTGTCTGTCTATAGAAACCTGATACATCATTTAATAATTCATCATGTCAGACTTCTTCATCTTTTATAACCCTATTCTATATGTTCATATACACATATATACACATGTGTGTATCTTATTGTCCTTATTTAATCCTGTCCTCATGACAGGATGGTCTTGTGACCGGCTCTCTCATCCTGTCATTATATAAACACCACATTACTCCTGTCTTTAAATGACCTTAATGAGCTGTAGATGTTATTTATAAAGACATATACTCACTCCAGACTCAGTAAACACGTCCTGATGTCTCGGTGTCCTCTTTTATCCTGTAATATTTATATATAAACACACACATACAGCAGCGCTGAGGAGAAATAAGCCTTTCCCTTCACCGTTACTCGGTCTCATAAGGAAACACCTGACAGACGTGCGCCTCAACCAATAGCACGACGCGCTACCAGATTAATCCCGCCCCCTGCCAAACGCGATAGGTTTAAAACCCGGAAGAGAATTAACAAAGGCTTTTCGCGGGCCTGGTCCCAATTTGGCGTCCTGCTCCCTACACAAGCGCGCGATACAGGTCCTGATATAACGTCTCGTGCGCCCTGAGTAGTGCACTCGACTGTGAAGGAGGAGTGGTTTTAGATTCAGCCGCCCGGATTGCGTCAAAGCGGTGTAAAAGATGGAGGTTAAAAATGGCGTCAGGGTTTTAATGAGGAAGAAGGGAACCGAGGAGCATGTTGGAGTGTAAATGTTAAAGATTAATGTTATAAAGCGCCCAAACACACACTGTGGTGGTTTAAAAAGTGTTTTGCATAATAGTAATTAATCAATTAATCATTCAATCAATTAATTAATTACAAAAAATGCGCAAAAAAAAAAAAAAACAAAAAAAAAAACCAGGATAGATCCATCCATCAAGACCATAAAATAACGGTCACATGATTATGGAGTTGCATGTCCATCCACTCATCTTCAGTAACCACATGATCCTGGTCAAGGTGGCAGCCAATCCAGTTCTTATCCCAGGAACACCGGATGGGATTCCAATCAACTTCTTGGCACAGACTGGCTTGTTCTCAGAGACCCTACATGAGAAAACCTTAATCAGTCACAACCTAGGCCTAACCTGGTGGTGTGAGATGAAGATGCTGCAGCTCCCACGAATTGACCAGCATGGACGAGACGTATGCAAGACTTAGAAACCAGTCTGTTAGAGGGACAGCGCAGGTACAATGTCTTGGAGACACGTGAGGAGGTGTGACAGAGATCTTTTGAGGAGGACCAAGAGTTATAATACTGGGAGAAGGATGCAGACGACAGAGGTGGGGGTGGGGGGGGGTGCTGAGGAGAAGGCAAGATGGAGATAATGGATCCGCTGTGGAGACCCCTAACTGGAGCAGCCGATGGAAGAAGAGGAATGAGGAGACATGAGGAAACCTTCACAGAGACTGGAAGAACATGCAGAACTCTACGTAGCTCAGAATCGAACCCCAGACTAAGTTTTTACCCATTTTTCATTCCGTTTACTTGTCACATTTGTAGAACAAGTAGTGCAACTCAGTAGTCATACAAGTTATTAGAATTGAAATAGACCATATTTACTACCTATTGGCCCACTAGTTTTAAAGGTATTGCAGTGGTGGCGATCAGGATCACCACAAATAAAGATGGCGTAGTCGGTAATTCAGTTCCAAGCCAATTTTCTATGGGCAATTAAAATAGTTTTAATCTAAACGTTAGCTTAAGATGATACAAATGTCCACATTTTTGGATTATTTTCATTAAACAGCTCCAGGATCCTCTGAAATTCTTTTACACAGTCAGTCAGTCATGAAGCGAACTCCTACATCGTCACATGACCACAGAAGGAACAGTAACGCTGAAACTAGTAAAACGGCTCAACATAATTTATTTTTGTTTCATGTTAAAATGTACAGAGTTCTTTGAAAGTACTTGCTAAGAAAGAAAAAAAATAAGAAACAAATAAATGGAAATACATACAGGGAGGAAATAGAGAGGAGAGAGAAGGAGGCGGGCGCGCTGTCGCTCGCGCTCTCTCTCCGTCTACGTGCTCTCTCTTAGCTTACAACTCACCATGTACAATTACAAAGGATACAAAAAAAGGGAAGCAATATAAACAGACAAACATAGAGCACATTTTTACATGCCTCTTAAATGGAAGTCGTCCTATACACACATGAAAAAAAACAAAAAAAACAAAACGAGTGGAAGGGGGGGAAAAAAGGGGGGAAAGAACGGCTAAATGACCTTTAGATATTCGTCGTCTCCTTTTGTTTTAAAATAGCATTAATATACTACACAAAAGATAGAAAACTCTAGAGATGTGATGGAATGGAAAGGTTAAAGGCATCTTATTCGCTAGAAGTGAGCTGCAATTTTTTAGTTTTGAATTTCTTAATAATATTACCCCAAGTTGAGCTAAAAAATATGTTGGATTTTTTTTTCCTGAAACAGAAGTGAAAAATGACAGTACCAATATCCATGTCAATTTTTTTGTTTTATATTATAGAAAAAACATTTTCTCTACAATAAGATTACTAAAGTCAAAAAGAGACAGCTTGTGTCATAAAAGAAAGCTGCCCAGTCTGATAAAATTCAGAAAAAATAAAACAAAAAAACAAAACAAACAAAAAAATATACACACAAATAATATACGAAAACATCAGATTTTTTAAGAATCCTCATATTGACATTGAATACTGGACATACAAAGGAGTTTATCTGCCCCTTGTCCTATACTGGTATCTGTCCCTGTACGACATGCCCTTTAACCAAGATGTTTGCACGTGTCTTGGTCTGTGTTTTGCGTATTAGTCTCCACCTCACCTTCACCGCTAAAGGCTAACAGCAATGGATTACCAGCTGAAGCTGAGAGTCCGTGACTGGTCATGTGTCAGTAGGAGTCAACACGTCTACAGAGTGCCATTGGTTTAAGTGTGGTTTTAAAAAAAACCCTCCACACCTATGGTATACTGTGCAGTATGAAGTAAAAAAAAAAAAAAAAAAATAGGGGAAAAAAACCAACCAAATCTCCCTTGATTTGTGCACCCTCTAGTGGACTGACTGGAGTGTATTTGTGTATTGTCACCAGAAGGGGGCACTCGCTCGCTCTGCACTTGGGAAGCCTGTGCTGTGAATCAGGAAGTACCAGAATATTTACATCTAGAAGGTTCACAGGAGCTCTAGTCATGTTCAGGCTACTGGTACTTTCTTGCTACTTATGGACATCCAGGTACAGTCTCTCTCCATCCTTCTGAATCGTAATACATGCGGTCCTATACTGAGAACTGGGAAGACACGGATTACTAGATACATCTCGCTCGTGGTGTGTCTCCTTAGTAGCTCTGTGTCACACGCAGAAGTGCCTCCACCTTGACTCTGAAGTGGCTATCGATACAGGTGCACAAGTGTGTATTTGTGTCCGATTGTGTGCACGTTAATGTTTAATGTGTGGATCACTTTCCCCCCTGTATAGCGTCTCTCTCACTCGCGCTCACACACACACACACACACACACTTTAACTAAGCATGAACGCTAGACTGAAACATAAGCATTTTGATGGTCATTCAAAAAGGAAAATAAAAAAATAAATGTTGTGGTGGTGGTGTAATAATAATAATGATAATAATAATAATAATAATAATAATAATAATAATAATAAGAGCCAAGTTCATCTACAACATTTTTAGGTAAGGCTTCCTATGTCATTTCCAAAGACTGTGCATGATCCAGGCTGTGTCCGTTACGAACGTCAGATGCAATGCTTTTTTTTTGTTTTGTTTAATCCTCCAGCTGCTTTGTTTCTTCTTCAACCCTGTGTTAACCAATGAACTCCAGGGGAAGGAAAGGAGTGCCCGGTTTGTATGATGCAGACAGGTTTGTTCACACCTCACATCGTTACCCTGGTCAGCTCGATTATAGCTGCACAGCTTCGGTAGGGCGAAACCGAGTGAAAACTTCTCCACCGTACATATCGTACGAGTAAAGACATGAAAAGTAAAGCCTCTCCAACTGCAGCACCTTGTTTTTCCCCCACCACAAGAACACCATTTTCCAGGTCTTGGGGGAAGTAGGTGCACTCCGGTAATACGGAGAGAGAGAGTAGTGCGAGAGTTTCTGGAAGGGGTTAAATGTCTGTCTTTACTCTCTTGTTTGTCTCTGCATATCGACTCCCTTGCTCATCTGCTCATGTAAGGCGACTGCTTAGGGACACCAGCATAACTATGGTGCGAGGGACCAGCATACATCATGTTGCCATGGTGATTGGGCTGCATAGGCTGCTGTGGGTAGGCCTGACCTCCCATCATGCCCATCTGCATTTGCATGGGGTACTGGGCAGGCTGGTTCATGTAGTTGCTGTGGTACCCACTGTTCATCATGGGCTGAGGCATGCGGTAACCTGCTGACATGGCTGCATTTAGCGGGTTCATGTTCATGGAGTTGTAAGCAGCCGGAGTGGGCATGAGGTTGGTCATCATGCCCCGCTGAACTGCCAGGGTTCGGGGGGAACCTTGCATTGAGCTTCGACTGTAGATCTGCTGCTGGTGTGGGGAACCGGCTGGGATTTGGGAAGCCTTGGAGCGAATAGAGATGTGTCCTTTCACAGTGGCCATTTGACCCTGAAGGCGCTGGGTGTGGGGTGGAGGAGGTAGGCCAATGTTGGCTCCTGGCATGTTGCACTGGATTAAGGGAGCACCAAGGTTCATGGAGCTAGAGCTGAGATTGGGAGGTGGAGTCATGGTGGCCTGAGCCTGAGGCAGAGGAGGATGCGGGGAGGAAGCGAGCTGTGCCAAGCTGGGATTGGGCAAAGTGGCGCTTGTGGCATAAGACGTGACGGCAGCCGAGTGCGAGTAAGACATGGCATGAGGGTCCATGATTGTGTTTGTAAGTTGTTGAAGTTTGGCCAGGCTAAAGGTGGCTGACGGTTGAGCATAGCTCCCTGCACCAAAGTCCTGGCCCATTCGGTCATAAATGCTTCGACCGCTCCCACCGCTTCCTGCGCTCTCTGGAATCTCCATGATCATGGGTGTGGAAGCAAAGCTATTTCCCATGCTGCACTGGGAAAGTGCCTGCTGTTGAGGAGGAGGGGGTGGGGGTGCTGAAGGTGCAGGCTGGGGGTTTGGCTGTTGCTGCTGAGAAACCTTCTTTTGCTGCTGCTGTTGCTGGCTCGCACTAGGAGGTCTTTCGATTACACAACTCTGGGGGGACTTGATGCCACAGCTTGGCGTGTTAGCTGAGGGTGGAGGAGGTGGAGGTGGAGGCTGAGGGACGGCACTACCACCATTAGAGCCAGGACCACTATTTGGGCCAGGACCAGCCTGTTGAATCAAGCTGCAGCTGCCCATAGCAAGCTGAGAGCCCACAGAGGCACTGGAAGACGACATGCCAGGAGTGGACACAAACGAACAGCTATTGCCTTGCGAGGAAGAGGAGGATGGAGTGGACGAAGACGACGACGCAGACGAGACGGCTGCTACCGTAACAGACATGCTGCTTCCGCTGCCACTGTTCCCACCACTGCCACCACCCATAGTGGAGTCATAACTACTAGGGTTGTCGTAGTTCTCGGTTGTACTCTCAATGCTGCCCAGGTCACTGAATCCGCTGTCCACCACCTGCTGAGAATGGTCAGAGACAGATGGAACGTCCATCATGGGTGACGTCTCCATGTTCTGCAGTGATGGTGCGGAAAGTGAGCTAGGGTGCTCTGGAGTTATTTGGGTGTAGCCTCCCCCATTTCCACCTCCTGGACCAGACACACCCGGTCCAGTTTCAAGAGGTCCTGGAGTCATTCCAGGGCTGTTGACAGACCGTACAGACTGACTGGCTAAAGGGGGCATGGGAGGGTTGGGCATGGGACTGCTATGTTGGGAGGCTCCACAGTCTTCCACCATGGCAAGAGATTCCTCCTCTCCCTCTCCATGACTATAGTTCTGAAGCGTTCGACAGGCAGCTAGTGTCTCCTCACAGTCTTGGTAAGCGCCATGTGGCTCAGCTTCCTCGTCCTGGGCCTCCCCTTGTGTGAGGGACTGGACAGCTTGGACTGTCTCTAGGTCCAGCTCACTGCTGTGGTGGTGGTCATGCGGATGGTGGCTTAACTCGTCCTTGAACTCAGAGTTTGCATGAGGGTGTTCCGTCTCCATCAGCAGGTCCGATTTGCTATCCACTGACTGCATGTGTGGCGGATCAGAAGGTATCGCAATGGAAGTCACAGTTTCCACAGCAGCAGCTGCAGCTGCAGATTCCTCCTGCTCCCGCCGAATCCTTTCATCCTGGGAGTCAACTGAGCGGGTTTTTACCTCTTGGACCTCGTCTTCCTCATCCTCATCTTCCACCTCTTCCTGCTTGTGAATGTACTCCCGTGACCCACTCTCCTGCATGTCTAAAAAACCTTCCCCACTTTGCGGTTCTTCTTTAACAGGCGGTGAACGAGGAGATGACTGTTCCTCCTCCTCGTCTTCTAGCTCTTCATCGTCGTCCTCGAAGTCCTGTTTTTTTCTTCTCTTTTCAGCATCGTTTTTCTCCTCCAATCGACCGTCTCCTTCATCATCTGCATCATGGTCATCGCTTCGCCGGCTTCCTGAGCCTGGTGTAGCCCCTGTTCTCCGGTTACCAGAGGAGTTGTGATCTTCATCCTCTTTTTCCTCATCCTCCTCTTGGTCTGCCATGTCACCATCTCTGTTCTGAGGGACTTGTGAACCAGAGGACTGGGATAAGGTGTGAGAAGGCGAACGGCTTGGCTTCTCTTCAGACCACGTTTGATCCTCCTCATCCTCTTCCTCATCCGGCTCGGACATAGGTGCAGGTTTGGAAATGGGGGGCTCAAGATGTGTTTTTTTCGGTGGCCGGCCTCGTCTCCTGGGTTTAGGCTGTTCTCTCGTTTGTTGAGGGAAAACTCCTTCCTCATCAGAGTCCTTCAGCTTTTCACAGTCGAGGTCGGATGTTAGAGGTCTCCTCTTGAAGGTTCGGTCCTCTGACTTTTCTAACTGTAACGGAGACAACTGGCTTCTGTCCACCTCTTCTTGGTCACCCTCATCCCGGGTCTGTTGCAGGCAATAATTTCGACGCTTCCTACCAGGTTTGCCCTGGGTGCTTTGTCTTGCAGGTTCCTCTGGGGACCGAGCTGTCAAAATAGCGTCAGTGGCCTGGTTGATGGCACCACTTCCTGGCTTTCTCCCAGGGCCTTTTTTCCAGTGCTGCGGCTTACGGCTCTTTCCCTTAGGCCAGCCTTTCTTCTTCTTTAAAGGGACCTCCGGTGTCACAGTAGGTGTCTCCACTCTTTCTAATGCCTCCGCGTCCTCTGGTCTTTTCAAGCCACTCACCGGTTTCAGCACAGGAGTTTGATCTGGGTAAGAGTAAAAGATGCATACCATTAATTTTAAAAACACACATTGAAGAAAAGAAAACAAACCAGGAAGTAACCAGGATATTACTAACCATCCTCGTCAGACTCGGAAAGGTCGGAAGGGTGAATAGTTTTATGCGCAGGGTCCAAGTGTTTGCGAGCAGGTGGGTAACAGCGGAGATTATGGCCAAATGGAGTCTCCTCCTCTAACTGGGGCATTGGTCGCTCAGAGTCCGAGTCTACAAAGGGTTCGTCGAGAACTTCGGTCGTCTCCGAAATGGTTTCTGTCACAACACTGCTGTGTGGGTGACTACGCTGACGTATGCGCCTTTTCCGTGGGGGCTTCTGGGGAAAAAGAGCGTGGAATTTATTCAAAACATAATGCACATATGTGGTGCACATTGAACACCAGAACAAATGATAATTCTATTCGCTTTTAGCTTTCACAGTCTGGAACAGCTTTAATTGTTCACAAAAAGCACAAGTGAAAAATGTTCTCGCTACTGGTTTTCACCCACCTTGCTTTTGAGCCCCAGCGTTGGCTTGGTAAGGACAGGAGGGGAGCGGACACCCATTTCCTCATTGTACTCATCGTCATCCTCACTGCTTTCACTTGAGCAGGAACGAGGGACCGGAGACTCGCTCAGCCTCGGTGCCGTGGTTAACGAGGGTGCCTCATCTTCTGACTCCTCGCTCAACCTCCGCTTTGGCCCGCCTCTTTTACGTGCAGGACGCCCTCTGTTGCGTGGAGGAGGAAGTGCAGGGTGCCTTGAAGCCCCAGCCAGCCGCTCAGTGCAGTCTGGGTCCTTCTCAGAGGTGAAGTGAGGAGATGGCAACATGGAAACTGGTGCCATTTTGTTCGGAGATTGATATTCATCCTCATTGTCCTCTTTGGGCCTGGTTTTCCGAGGTCGTCCTGGACCAGGACGTGGTTGATCCTTGACTTTGCCCCATGGCCAGTTTTTAGGAGGCCTTCCACGACCCCGGCGCTCCCCATTGGCTTGAAAAGGTGTGGCTTCAGGGCTCAGGAGACTGTTGCGTATGGGGGATGAGGGTGGAGAGCTTTGATTCTTGGGGAATGTTAGAAAGCACTTTTTTTCTTCATTGTCCTCTCGGTCTACTCTTGCATTCCATGGCAGCGGGGAACTTTTGAGGTTTGATTTCAGCTGCAGCACACAAAAAAAGTTTTTTAATACATATTAGAAACAATTACATTTAGATGAGCAATTACACGAACAGCTGACTTGAGAAACTTGTAGTCACTACTCACATCTGTGTTGTTTTCCTTCTCCCCATCCTCTTCTTCGTCGTCATCTTCATCCCCATCTTCGTCAGATACCACCGGGTTAGCGACAATGACGGGCGTCCACCGTAGGCAGTCTGGGTCAACTTCCAGGAGCCGAGGTCGGGCATGGAGACGGGCCATGTGAGTCGCCACCAACTTTTCCCTGCGAACCATAACCAGCCTGGACAGGCAAGATGAGGGCAGGGAATTAGAGTTGCCAAACATTTCAAAATGCTCATTAAATCTACCTTTAGGAATACGTCCTAAACTATGTGTCTGGTTTAAGCTTCTTTTTTTTTTTTTTGATAAGGACAGAATAATCCTATTTGATACCTATTTATAAATGATGAATGCCTGAATGTATAAGCTTTCTCTCTCTTTCTCTTACCGGTCCCCTCTGTGCTCCAGCATGTTTAGATTCTGTAGTGTGGCCGTAATGTCCTGAGGGCAGATGCCAGTGATCTTGCTGAGGCGGCGGATGGTAAGCTTTCTGTCTCGCACCTCGTGTAGGCACTCGAGCACGACGCTCCGCCAGTAAGCCATGTAGGAGAGGCGACCCAGGTCAGACAGAGGCTTCTCTGGAGAACCAGGCTGGCCTTCCCGCTTAGACAACAGGTAACCTACATATGCACAGACACAGGCAGTTATTTTCAGGTGGAGGTGAGCGAGATGTCAGTGCGTAATGAGGGGGGATTGGGAGGAGGAAAGAAATGTTAAGAGGGCAATTATATTGGAGGGCAAATATTGTACTGGAATGGAGAGAGAGAAAAAAAAATGGGGGGAAATTGAAGGAAGGATGGAAGTAAGATTCTGAAGACAAGGGGAAGGAAAACGGATGAATGGATGATGTGAAGATATGAAGGAATATTGGATGGCTAGATGAATGGATGAAAGCTTGGATAAATGGATGAATAGACATGAGGATAATGGGAATGACAGTTGAGTGTGAGGATGATGAAAAAGTGACTGACTAGATTAACAGAAAGGAAGATTAATTGGATATACAAATTAATGGATGTAAAAATGAGGACGGGACAACTGGATGGATGGATGGATGAAAAATATAAAAGAAAAAGAAAAGAATGACGAGAAGGATGGTTGTATGGAAGAGAAGGTGATGGGAAGGCTGAATGAGAAGGAAGACTGGCGAAATGAAGAAGATGTAAACGAAGATGGACAGATAGCTGGATGAGTGGATCAAATGGAACAAGCTAACCAAATTACTATTATCCACTATTGGTTATTGCCAGGTTGAGTAAAACAGCATTATGAGACGTACTGAAGTCGATGAGGAAGCGTCCGTAGCCTTTGCGCTGGTACTGTGGAAGAATCATGATGCAGGACACGTTGTACTTTTGCTGGCAATGTTTCTCCTGTAAAGAAGTGAAAAAAAAAAGATACAGGTTTAAGAACACCAAAACTCAACTGCACTTATCTGAAAGATCGAATTCTCCAGCAGACGACTTGAACTCACCTTGGAGAAGTATCCGACCAGATGACATCCTTTGGAGTCGTTCTGTGTGAGCACGTAAAAAAGAAACGGTTCCACGTCGTAGTACAGAGTCTTGTGGTCCAGAAAGAGCTTGGCGAGCAGACAGAGGTTTTGACAGTATATTGTGCTGACGTTCCCATCAACCTAAACAAAAAACAAAAAATATTTACCTGTTTTTTTCTTCTTTAATGTACATATTTTATAGTATTTTTGTTTTCTGTTTTTCACTTTTTTCCTACCTAGAAATGAATCTGCACAACCAAAAACTAATTAATTAATTAAACCAAAAACCAATTAATTCCAAGCCTAATTTCGAGTCCATGTCTTGACAGCTCTCACAAGTCGAGGAATGCACTCCACAAGACCTCTTGAAGCTGTGCAATCTGGCACCAAGACATTATCCATATTGTGGATCTGCTGTGTGATCGGACAAGATGGTCCTGTCTTGGGTGTCCATGACCCTGTCACTGTTACATGTTTCTTGGACACACCCTCCAAGACCTGCTGTCATCTAGACATCACTATTTGTCAAAGTCACCCAGACTTTTATGCTTGCCCATTTTTCCTGCCTTCAACACAGCAACTATTCAGCCGAATCTAACCACCTGGCCAGCGGTTACAGGACGTTAGGCCGTCCATAGGAGGTGAAACTTGCTCTAGTGGATGACCTTCAGTCAAAAGGGGAAATTCTGGGATTATGATACATAAATCTATTATTAAGATCAAGAATTAGTGTTTTTTCATGAGGTCATGATGCTTGCCTATTTACCTCCTTTATTTCATGTTGTCTTATCCTGGCCTTGGATCACTCTAGTACATTAATGTTGTAGATGACGCATTATTTAGGATAAGAATATTCCGACTGGATGTCCCAGGTTCTGTGTGCACAAATAAACCATCGGACATTTTGGGGGTCCGCACACCACTTACGTTAGGGTACGTTATGTCACAAACAAAAGTAAACTGAAGACATTATTTGTAAATAAATAAAATGCAAGCCTACAGTTTAAGAATACAGGGAAGCATGAAAGTCACCATTGCAAACAGGGTGTGCGCGTCTAGTCTTTTCCGCTACTCAAGCTGCATGTATAAGAAAGGTTTCGTGCTTGGGCACCAGATGTGTACCCGGCCTTGAGTCCAACCGAACCGTGCCCGAGCACACATCTTCAAGCAAGCCCGGGGACAGTTCAGCATACCATGTCTGGGGTGTTATGGAGTCATCACACTAGTCAAACGAACTCGACTTTAGGGGGCGAATGTGTTAGTCTCCCAATTGTGTTTACGTTGTGATATCCATATCAGAAGGCCCCTACAGTAGTACAGGTTTATGCAAACGCACTAGTTCTAACAGCTCAGGTATGTGTAGACGTGTGTAATGGTGTATTGTCCTGTTAGAAGAGGACAAACCTATCAGAATGAATGCAGGACATGAACAGGTGGAACTTATCAGAAAGGAGATACATATAATGGCAGCTAAACAAAGCCTCATATCATTATAGAGCTCTTTATAGTGTCTGTGTGTATTTTGCATAGGCTTGTGTATACTCATACGCTCATTTTATAAGTATAATACATGTACATATATAAATATATACAAGTATGACAAGTGGACAAATTGCTATGGTACAAGACACTTCTGGATATGCTGTTATATATAATATATATATATACACATACAAATACTGAACATCTGCCTGCGTGTAATTTATAAAGAAAAACCCTGTTAATGCGGCAGAGCTAGAAGCTGAAACCTGAGCCTCTTGAAGCCAGCCTGACAGACACTCACGAACTCTGTATGTGTGTGCGTCTGTTTTATGAGTGTCCACATTCAGACAGATGGCTGCCAGTAAAAGGAGGAACCACTATTTAAAAATAAACAATACTAACAGCAGGCTCTAGCTACCAGATTCACAAATAAGAGGCACATCCACTAGGATAGCCATTTATTTTTCCTTTAGGCAAGGCCCGAGATGAAGACAGAGTTGCTTCTGTATCCCTGTGTCTCACAGTGATAATTATAGAGGACGCTTTATTTAAAAAAAAAAAAAAAAAAAAATCCCTGTACTGCTCTGGCACTGGTCTCGGTGATGTGTCATTACAGCACGGGGATAAGGGCGTAGGCCGCAGACGGGCCCCTGTTCGCCTCTCTGTGTGCGCGGCTGGGAGGAGGTCTCGAAAGCCTCACCTCAAACACGGAGACGTCTTCCTTCCTGTAGATCTCGTTGGCGGGTGGGTGAAACCACGTGCACTTGCGCATGTGCTGGTACAGGATGCTGCGGCTCTTCATGTATCGCAGGCAGAACTCGCACAGGTACAGCTTAGGAAGTCTGGGAGGAAACACGTGCACATGTTACTAGAAGTACTTATTACAGACCTCGAAAACAGGAAACGGAAGAGAAAAAAAAAAGAAAAGCATGCGTGCTGTGGAAGTCAAAGTAAAACAGGACAATGTTTTTGTCCTGGCGAATATCAAGGAGCTTGGTGTGCTCTCCGGATTGGATTTATTATATAGGAACAAGAGTGTCGTCCTGGTTTTTCATGCAATCATATCCATAATTGATCACAAGGATATAAATGAAAAATGAATTAATAGATCGATAAATTAGACAAATAAATAAATAAATAGGCCTTACCTGCTGTACTCCTGAGGGTACGGTGATGAGTACCACGTCTGAATCTCATACTTCCCGAACTCGATGACTGACGGACATCGCATCTGTGGGTCTGGAGGCCCCGTCACCCCGACTTTCTGTACAGGCAGAGAGAAAAGAAAACCGGTGTTGATTATGAACACAAACACAAACACACACACACACCTCTTCTACATGGAGTCTTACTGTATTAGTAGAAGCAATCTTGGTCTGCTCTGATCAGCCGTAACGTTAAACCCACTGACAGGTCAAACGGTGTGATGTATTAAACAGCATGTAAACGGTCACTTGTGTTGGAAGCAGGAAAAACGCTCACGTAAAAAATGCTCACGTCTAGACGACTGGGTCAGAGCATCTCCAAGATAGGTGGTGTCCCAGTATAACAGTGGTTAATACCTACCAAAACTGGTCCAAGAAAGGACATCCGGTGACCCAGTGACAGGGTCATGAGAGACCGAGACTCACTGATGGTGTGTGTGTGTGTGTGTGTGTGTGTGTGTGTGTGTGTGTGTGTGTGTGTGTGTGTGTGTGTGTGTGGAGGTGAAGACCAGACCGTCTGGTCCGATCCTACAGAAGATCCACATAAGGATCTGTTACTACAGACACAAGGAGTCCATGACACAATGGGTCAGAGCCGTTGTATGTTAATATTATGGCTGATCTGTGTTAATTGTGTGCGATTTAAATGTCATTTTCACTACTTCACAAATAATCCTGGCCTTTGCATCGTCTCTGAATAAAGAAAGTGCTGCAGCGGCGCTTTAGTCCTGCACTCTCGCCTCCTAACCTGCACGCTTGATTAATACAGATCAGCTTTATATGCATCACAATTAAACGTGTATCAGGGCGAGATGACAGCGACGCACCGCCCCTTTAAGAGTAAGAGATCCTAATGGGTTGAAAGAGCAGCAGCCATACTGTAAATATATCACTTACACAGAGTTCTATTGTCTGACTGGTGGAGAACGGACCTGTCTGCCAGCTGCTTCTGAAACAAGCCCTTTCAAAAGGCTTGTGTGTGTGTGTATGTGTGTGTGTGTGTGTTTTCTCCATGGAAGACGTCTAGCCTTAGGCAAACAGACAGGCTGCTCCTGTACTGAACCTTCACACACCATAAAAACTCAGTTTTGCATAACGTGAGGCTCATCTCACGGCAGAAAACGTCACAAACAAACAAAATAAATCATCAACAAGACGTCTTTAAAGTCTCCATTTAATTCACTGATAATGTTTTAAAATAAAGCTAAGAACAATTTATATCAAATTCAGGGGCGGGGCCATGTACAACTTTGTGATGTCATCAAATCAGCTTTGGAGCAGCTGCGGTTTGATATGCAAATTAGCTGAGTCTGCATCAGTGAACGACAGGAACGTGGTCGTTATAGCGATACTGTCTGAAACACACAAGACGTCCTTTTCGGCTCCTGTCTATCCCCATTCGTCCATCCATCCGTCTCTCCTTTACTTCACTTCCTGCTACATCACTTCCATCCTTCATCACCTCGGCCACATACCTGTAGTGCAAGCTCCTGGATGTGTCTGAAAAGTTCGACGTCTCTCTCTGTCAGATTCTCGTGTCCCGGCAGTTTATCCTCATCCTCCTTCCAGTCGTCACCACAATCTTGATTGTCTGTGGGACACACGCACACACACACACACACACACACACACGTTGTAGATAGCAGCAATAAAGACGTACATATTGTGACGTGTCCACGCCGAGGTAAACGTGTCCGTGTGGGCGGAGCTCACCCCCTGTGCGCTGGTGCGAGTCTGATTTCCGGCCGCTCTTCTTGCGGATACGTTGTTGCTGTGCGTAGTCGAGTGACTCGGCCCGGGATTTGCGACCGTCCGGTGACGGAGTGAAGAATTTGCTGAGGGCGTCAATCAGCCCTTTGGTCTTTCTGTTAAAGCGTGTCACGCCCTGAGACTCGTCGTCATCCTCCCGCCGCGAGAACAGGAGCCGGTCGTCGCCCGGGTAACCGTCACCCAAGTAACCGTCACACGACGAACTCGAAGACGAGTGAGGGGAGGCGGAGCCTCGCGAGTGGCTCGCTCCGGGGCCTCGCCGCCGTCGGCCACGCCCACTCCCTCGTAGTTTCTTAAAGGGGCGACCCGGTCTGTAGGCACACAGAACAACTAGAGTTTAATATTTACACACGTTTCTCACTCACACGCGAATGGCTACAAATGTGTAATTAAATTATATTTATCAAATATATACATGCAAATTATATATTACACATTTCAATGAATCTGACTCAAAGTTTAAGTGAAATTTAAACAAACAAATAAGTTCATAAAAATTATTAATAAATATGCTCACAAAAATGAAATAATAAAAGCAAATAAATGTTATTTAATTAATAATCTCAAAAACAAACAAACAGAAATAGACGATAAAAAATAAGACAAATAAGTATATTAATAAATTAAGCACATGTCCATAAAAAGTCCATAAAAATAATAAACATTTATTAAGTGTATTATCTATCAAGTTATAAACAAAGGTTTAGATAAATAAATAACCAGTTGAATGGATAAATGAATAAAAAATTAAACCGGCAAACATAAATTAATTAATATTAAATAAACAAACAATTTTATAAATAAATACCTACTATGAACAAATAAAAAATAAAAAAAAGAGAGCAGAATTATGTTATCTAATGATGAACAAACAAAGTATTAATAACAAGTATCAACAGTAAAGTAACTATTTTTTAAGAAAACCTAAGATGCCTAAAATAAAACAAACATAATAGAATAAATAATTACAAAAATAATTTGTGGTAAAATGTAAGTGCAAGTAATAAATAAATAAATAATGTAATAAATTCCAGACGATCAGAAAAAAAAGAAAAGGTGATCAGAATTTAAAAATGAAAAATAACTAAATAAATGCAGGTGTATTATGTAAACAAATACGTAATCTGTAAAAGCACTTCTGTGGGAAATGAACCTGTGGATAGTTATGTAATGATGTAACGGATCTGATGCCTGACAGGCTGATAGAATTTTATACTCATGTAATAACAGAACAATAATGACGAAGTGCTGAAACATGGTGAACTCTACACACAGTGAGGACGGATGAGTAAACGCGGTAAGGCGGTGTGTGACAGGACGTTACCTGCCCTTCTGTCGACTCAGAGGGGCATTATACCGCCGCTTGATTTGTGCTGCTTTTTCGTGTAAGACGTTCCGTCCCTTTTTCCTCGGCCGACAGATCTGACAGATCCACATTCCTGCAGAGGGAAACGATCAAGAGTTTACACGTGATGTGGAGGTGATGACGATGTGTGTGACAATAAAACATGCATTTATATACATACTACTACAAGGAGAGACAAGAACTTTGAACACTATAGGCATGTGATTGCGGTGTGTGTGTGTGTGTGTGTGTGTGTGTGTGTGTGTGTGTGTGTGTTAGAGAGAGAGAAAGCTTGTTTGTGGATACCTTTCGGCATTCGTGTCAGTGGGGGGTCGCAACACTCCATGTGGAAACCTCGATCGCAGGAGTCACACAGCAACAGATTTTCCTGTACACACACACACACTTCAGTTTCCATTTCCACCATCATTTTCTATCATTAGCGAGTATTTTCCATCCGACTAGAAATGAATAAATGGCTGAAAACCACACACACAGACACACACACACACACACACACAGACACACACAGACACACACAGACACACACAGACAGCTTCCATATCCCCTGCGCTGTGGCCTCATGGCTCATGTCTGGGCAGAAAGACTACTAATGTGAAATGTGTGTAAAGGGGCAGGATTTCCAGGTTGTCAGTCAGTCAGAGAGAGAACACAAAAACACCCAGCCGTACTGGTACAGAAATAAAGTTCTGACCTTTTGACGTTGGGAAGAAAAAGAAAACATCTGAACGGATTTACAAAACGAGCAGAGCCTAAGTCCTGAACCCCTGCAGCACCATACACACACACTGTATACGAGGAAGTCTGCTGAAGTGCCCTTAAGCGAGGCACCTAACCCCCAACTGCTGACTGACAGGAGCTGCATCCTAACACGAGGAAGCATTCCGGACCGGACGTAAGTATCACATCAGGTCACGTCTTAACGCGTCGTTCACGTTCTACATCTCCATCCAGGTACAGGTAAAGAATTTTTTAAAAATATATAAAAAATTCGCCTGGTCACCCTTTAAAATGCCTTTAAGGCTGCCGGATCCGCATCCACTCAGAAAGCAGTACGTTTATAAATAAGGTAATTAGGTTTACCGCGTTTTTGCCCTGGTCCTGACAGCTGCTGCAGGTTTTACACTCGATGCACTGCCACCACAGAGCTTTAACTCGGGCTGTCAGCTCCGGGGAGAACTTCAGACAGGACGGATGACCTGAGGAGGGAAAAAAAGAAACAAGGAACAAACACACAGCGTCAAATTGGTGTAACAGGGGCAGCCGTAGGCTTGTGGTTAAAGAACCGGCCTCGAGACCAGAAGGTCACAGGTTCGAGCCCTGCAACCAACACAGCACCTAACTCCCTGGGCACTGTGGATAGGTGCTGCCCACCACTCTGAGCATGTGTGCTCACTGCCCCTAGTGTGTGTGGGTTTCACTGCATGGATGAGTTAAACATGGAGGTCAATTCCACTGCATGGGTTAAAATGGCAGTTCACTTTCACTTTCTCTTTCACTAACATAAAACATGGGCAGGCTGAACATGGGCAAATGAACTACATTTAGGAACTGATGCCATGACTACAGAACCTGCTGTATTACATATTCCGGTTTAGTCCATTTTGGAAATTCTCACTTCTGATTGGTCAGATGTTGACTGATGACCAACAACAGGAACTTTGCCATCAGAGCTTCTGATATGATATCGATGGACTTGTACAGTCGACCTGACAGGTTTAAACTGGTCTCTGAAAAGGTAAAGGTTTGTGGTTAAAGAACCAGCCATGTGACCAGAAGGTCTCGAGCGCGAGAACCATCAACCTAACTGCTCCTGGGGCACTATGGACAGGGTTGCCCATCACTCCAGGCAAGTGTCCTCGCTGCCCCCTAGTGTGGGTGTTTCACTGCACAGATGGGTTAAATGCAGAGGTCAAATCCCTGCGTGTGTACATGCAGTGGTCAATGAGCGGCTCGCTCTCACTTAACACGAGGAGCAGGAACCAGAACTGACGTGTGAGGTGGTAAGATCTTTCGATCTCTAACAACTCACCGCTGTTTCCACAGTCGGCGCAAGAGATGAGTTCCTCCGGCTCTTTGACCCGATTCTGTTCCTTGGTCCCCAGACAAAAGCTGCAGATGGGGATGGGCTCGGCCACCGGCTGAGAGAGAGAGAGAGAGATAGATAGAGAGAGAGAGAGAGAGAGGGAGAGAGAGAGAGAGAGAGAGAGAGAGAGTGTCAGTGAACAGTGACTCGATGTTGGACATAAACACACGTCAGTGAGTCAGTAGATGTGTTCAGTTCAGTGTCTGCACCGACAGATTAAACACTATTAACTGGATTAATGAGCGTGTTAATGACCTGCTGCTGTTGTCTGCTTGTCTTTCCTCCTATATGACTATAAAACACAGTTTATTACACGGATAACACTCCACGTCCGAAACAGCATTAAGACGTATATAAAAGCTGCTGTCAAAATTCCCTGCAAGCATCTACAGGAACACACGGATCAGCCGTAACATTAACACCACCTGCCTGAACAGCTCTGACCCGTCGAGGCTCCACGACACCACCGAAGGTGTTCTGTGGTTCCCTCTGTGACGAATTAGTAACAGATTCTTCTGTGGATCTTCTCTGGGATTGGACCAAACCTTCACCTCCCCCAGACACACACATACAGTTGAGGACGATATTATTAGCCCCCCTATGAAATTTTAAGTCTCGTCAAGATTCTGGCAAGATCCTTTTTAG
>JAOVVF010000028.1:1345651-1356818 GCA_028565595.1 Duopalatinus emarginatus
GGTTAATATCACTTGGAAAATCCTTAGAAAACAAGGACTATTTTGTAAGGGGGCTAATAATATCGTCCTCAACTGTACACCTTGTCAAATTCACTTTGCCCAATTTCCCTACTTCCAACACCTCATCTCTGAGAAGTGACCATTCACTTCCTGACTGACGCATCCCACCTCTTGTCAGCTGTGACTGTCATGGGTTGATCTAATCAGAGTCACTCTGATGTAGCCCAAACTGTGACGTCTAGGTGACTGGGTCAGATCATCTCCAATACAGCAGGACTTGTAGGGTGTGTCCCAGAGACAGGGTCATAGAGACCAAAAATCACCAGTGAAGCCTAGTCTGTCTGGTCTGATCCCAGAGAAGACCTACAGAAAGATCTGTTACTAATGCCTTAGTTCCACAGAACATCTTCAGAGGTCTGGTGGTCTGGTGGGAGGAGCTTATCTTCTCCTTGATCAATCACTAGCCATTCACAGGCTCATTATCTGTATGTGAAAGAGGGCAGGTAGCGCTTCATAAAGAGGGGGCGAGACTCCGCCCTGTGATGTGGCAGGTTCAGGAGGGCTGCGTTCGGCTGAATTCACACGTCTCGGCGTGGGAACGTCTCAAGGACAAATGAAGAAGACTGTGGTTCGTAAACACCTGAACGAGGTCTGAGAAACAGCAGAACAAGTCCAAGGTCAACTATCACTATAGGCCACGCCTCCAACCTGAACACGATGCACATCACCAATCAGCATCAACTAACATCCTCACTAACGTCAGACACACAGCTCCAAACTTCAGACACCCAGCACGTCCTGGATAATCGAGCGGAGGTTTATTTATAGCTCCAGAAACGAGACACTGCGGAAACAAGAGCGGTGCTTTAACGGCTCAATATTTGACCATTTAGATCAGACTCAGACACACACACACACCTCTTTATCTAATGGCAATCACAAAGGTCCATCTTAGACGAGTCAATCTGTACAATCCTGTCCATAAAGGTTCAAATCAATTTACATAAGTAAAAATTCTTAAAATAAATAAATAAAGGGTAATCATAGCATAAAATTAAAGAAGGAAATTTAATTTAAATACAATAAGACACGAAGAAACTAAATTTTAAAATATTGTAAATATTTTAATTTAAATTAAAAAAAATACATCTAAATAAAACAAACAAAAGGAAAAACAACAAAATCTTAAATGGAATAAATAAATAAATAATGGGGGCATTATTGCAACCACCATTCCAAGATTTCTAAAAATACTAAATAGACCGTATTAAAGCACTCCAGATAGTAGTAGTGTGTCTACTGCAGTGTGTGTGTGTGTGTGTGTGGTACTGTAACTAACACAGGCTGCATGTGGTGAAGACAGCATGCTATTTTTAGTTCACTGCAACAGGAAGTGGTGTGTGTGTGTGTGTGTTGTAGGGAGCAGCAGCCAATCAGAGCGTCCCTCTGGTCCGTTTCCATCGTCAGACTCTGTTCTTCCTCACAGCACTGGTATTTTATCACAGTGATGAGTTCATCACTCAGGAGGAAACATCACCTGTCACCTGCACACACCTCACAGGGGTTTTAATAAACACGGGGTGCGTGTGCGTACACGTGTGCGTCAGTGACAGCAAAATCAGTTCATGTATAAATAAGAACTCAACACTGTTACAGTGATTTCTCACAGACGGTTGAGAGTAAAGGAGGCATGGCCTGTCTGTCATTGGGAAGGAGGTGTGGCCTCCAATTGTCGGTCTCAGTAAAGGGGGCGTGGCCCAGTAACAGTCTCGGTAAAGAAGGCGTGGTCCCTATAGACGTGGCCCAGGAAAAGCTTCACGAAAGGAGGCGTGGTTCTGTAACAGACTCAGTAAAAGGTGTGGCACAATAGCAGTCTCCGTGAAGGAGGCGTGGCCTGTTTTGGTTTCACTGAAGGTGGTGTGGCCTTTGTAGTAGTCATAGACAAGGAGGCATGGTCTAAAAATGTGCATTAGGACACAAGTGGGGGGGGGGGGGGGGGTTTCAAAGCCGTTACAGTCATTAATACGCGTTAGACAGAGTCCTAGGTGAGTAATGCCTACATGTGTGTGCGCGCGCACGTGTGTGTGTGTGTGTGTGTGTTCCTACTGCGCTCCTGCTAGTGAATAGCAAGCAGGTCTGGGCAAGAAAAACACAAAAGAGAGGTTGCGTGTGTGAGTCAGGTCGGTGGACAGAGGGAAGAGAGTGTGTGTGTGTAAGAGAGAGAGAGAGAGAGAGAGAGAGAGAGAGAGAGAGAGAGAAAACGGCAGGTGCGTGCAGCGTGTGTGTGTGTGTTTTGAACAGGTCCAGGCAGGGAAGAGACAGGCCACAGAGTGTGATTTATCTGGTTCATTTCTCTTAGAGTTTGACTTTGTGCACACAGGCACACAACGACCACACACACACACACACACAAATACACACAGAGACACACAGACAGGCGCGCACACACAACCCCACATACACAAATACACACCACAACAACTCCCCACACACACACACCAACCACACACACACACACACACACACACACACACACACACACACACCACAACCCACCTGAGGGAAGAAGAGGTGAAGAGGGAAAGGGAAAGGAAAGAGACAAGTCTATTGGTTAAGAATAAACACTCACAGGGTCTAACACACACACACACTCACACTCACGCTCTCACACTCACGCTCTCACACACAAGCTCTCACACACAAGCTCTCACACACAAGCTCTCACACACACGCAGACATGCATTCAGGGACTAATTTCAACCTATAAAAAGAAAGACACAGGCGGAGCAAGAGAAATAAAGAGAAAAAGAGAAAGGGAGAGGTGGCGAGATGGAGAGAAAACAAGACAGAAAGGGTGAGAGAGGGAGTAAGAAAGAGAGAAAGAGAAAAAGGAGGAGTAAGAAAGAGGGAAGACAGAGACAGACAGATGGATAGAGAAATAAAACAAGATAGAAAGGGAGCGAGTGAGAGAAAAAGACAAACAAAGAGAGACAGACCAAGAGAAAGAGCGAGAGATGGAGAAAGAGAATGAGAGGAACAAAAAGAGACAGAGAGAGAAACAAAGAGTGAGTGAGTGAGAGAGAGAGACGTCCTTGGCTCGTCTCTAGTCAAGGTCTCTCATTAACATGTGAATCTCATCACCCCCTTCTCTTCCATCTCTCCATTTTCACCCGTCTGTCTTTAAACCACATACAGCAGCTACATAGCAGCTGTGTTTTCAACACACACACACACACACACACACACTTCCACTAACTGCTATACACACTACAGAATACTCCCAGTACATTACTCCATTACACTACATTACTCAAACCTCATCACTGCTGAATCCTGACCTCTGATTGGTCAGGAGGTGTTGATTAATGTTCTATTACAGCAGCTCTGACAGTAGTGTGTGTAATAATACACTCGCTTTAATACGTCAGGGTCTGGATGGTCTTTGGTAAGTATTTCACTATAAACCAAAAGCGTGTGTGTGTGTGTGTGTGTGTGTGTGTGTGAGAGAGAGAGAGAGAGAGAGAGAGAGAGAGAGAGAGAGCCGGGGCAGACTGTGTGTGTGTGAGAAAGAGAGAGACAGAGAGTGTGTGAGAGAGAGACAGTGTGTGTGTGTGTGAGAGAGTGTGAGAGAGAGAGAGACAGTGTGTGTGTGTGTGTGTGTGTGTGTGTGTGAGAAAGAGAGAGAGAGACAGTGTGTGTGTGTGTGAGAAAGAGAGAGAGAGAGTGTGAGAGTGAGACAGAGACACGCCACATTACACATTAGCACAATTTGTGCAGTTGTTTATCGACTGTTAGACGTTCATCCGCTTTTGGACTACAGACCGTAACTTACACGCCTATCAAGAGCTAATGACCCTCCAAGTGTGTGTGTGCGTCAGTCAGATCAGGTATTCAGCCAACAGATCTATGACGGTGGGTTCACACAGAGGTGTGTGTGTGTGTGTGTGTGTGTGTGTGTGCGTGCGTATGTGTGGACGTTACAGCATCATGGGCTGTGTACAAAACGAGTCAGAATCAATGATTTTAATAACACTCTCTTCCTCTCTCTCCTCCATACCTCTTCTTCTCTCTCTTTCCCTCCCTCTCTCCTCCATCCCTCTCCTCCTATCTCTCTCTCTTTCTCCTCCATCCCTCTTCTTCTCTCTCCTTCATCCCTCTCCTTCTCTCTCTCTCTTTCTCCTCCATCCCTCACTCTCACTTTTCTCCTTCTCTCCACATCATCTCACCAGTCTCTGTAGCTCTCACCTCTGGTTAACCTCTGTATCTATCTCTCCTCCATCTCTGTTTACCAGTCAGTTTAACCTCCGTCTTCCTCTCCTCTATCTCTCTCTCTCTCCACCTGCATCTCTCTGTTTACCAGACTCTGCATCTGTCTTCCTCTTCCCCTTCTCTCTTTTTCAGTCACTCTATCTGTCCATCTTCCGCTCCTCAATCTCTCCATTACTTTCTCTCCCCCAGTCTCTATATTCTTCGCTCCCGCTCATGCATCTTCCCCTCCCCACCCGATCATCTGTCTCTCCCTCATTCTATCCTAATCTATCTCTCCATCTTATGATTCCCTCACTCTCTTTCTCCCAGGCTCAATCTCGGTCTGTCTCCTGCTCCCCTCTTCCTCTATCCATTGCTCACACCCTCACCCCATCTCGCTGATAGTCTGTTCATCACTCTCTCCGATCTCCCCAACAAGCCAGGGAACTAAAACACGATTATGAATTTGGTGAGGAATGATGTCCAGAATTTCCTGGGAATGTTACTGGAACACAGTGGGAGCGTTATGAAAACATTAATGGGTCCGTGAAGGCGGTGCTGATGAATCCGTGGAGTCGTTACGTAACGTGGTGGTCTGATAATTTATACTCGAGATTTTCTCACGTCCGGAGATTGACCCGGACGGCAGCTGTGAGGGGTGACGGCGAGGTTACAGACGCTTACACGCTGACGACCGTTACTGCCAGTGCAACGCTCTTATCACCACACACACACACACACACGGCATCATCTTAATGTGACGCGCGCGCACACAAAAAAATCTATGAGATTTTCAATATGTGTATCCATGACCTCTGTTTGACTCGCAACCCCCTCCTCTGCCCTGGCAGTGACCCCCATATGAGACTGAGTGAGTGTGTGTGTGTGTGTGTGTGTGTGTGTGTGTGTGTGTGAGTAAGAGAGAGAGACTTGGGAATCAAAATTGAATAGAGAGGTATAATAGAATAATTCAGGGCTGAGTACACAAATCCCTCGACACTCTGGGACAGAAGCGCTGTGTATCCATTTATTTTGTGTGTACAGTGTGTTGTTGCTGTAGATAAAGCCTTCAAACACACACACACCCACACACACACTATGTGTAAACATTATTTTTAAAAATGATATTTTTATAGTCACTAGATGTTGCATTATTACAGGATTCTGCGAACCTTCACTGAACTGAATCTCACAGAACCTGAACCGAGTCATACGAGTGCTGAACCGAGTCATAAAAAGCCTGAATTGAAGCTTATGAGGAGTGAACTGAATCAAATCATATCGATACAGAACCCGAGTCATATTAGACCTGAATTGAATCAAATTGTGTTGTTGTAGAAACAAATCATTGGACCTGAATTGACCAAGTCATGTAAGTGCAGAACAGAATCATATTGAGCCTGAACCGAATCAAATCATCTTGGGCCGAATCGAATCATGCCAAGCTTGTGTAGAGTCATATCAACACTGAACTGAATCACATTGGGTCTGAACTGAATCAAATCATTTCAGGGGAGATCTATGGTGGAATCATGTTGAGATTGAGTAGAGTCATATGAAGGTCTGGGACTAAAGCTAATCAAATCACATCTGTGCAGAACTGAATCATACAGGATTTGGTGTCCTTAAATTTGATTTGATTTGAATCAAATCATATTGGTGCAGAAATGAATCATTAGACTTGAACTGAGATTTGAACTACCTGCACATTCGCTCCAAACGTTAAAGTCAATGCTGATGGTCGTAAACAAGCAACTCGTTTGTTTCAGAAGAAAACACTTGACTGGGGTCCTGTAGCAGTGGAACACATTTGCATGTCGGAGTCGACCTAATGTGAACTAGAGAACTGCGCGCCCATTCTCGTGATGTGCATGTCCACTTCTGCCCGCAACCCGCGAAGCTAAGAGAGTTATTCCCGCACATTGATAGAGATGCACTGATTTTGTGTCTTCTCAATCATGCAGGAGAAAACGTAATATAGGCTATTAATAATAACGAGATCTTTTGGGGGTTTGTTTCGTTTTCCTGGCCTGCAGCTTTTGATGCACTTGTCGGGAATAGCGCTCCTATTCCGTTATTTTCATGTAGTTTTTAAATGAAATAAAGTCAGTTTCATATTCTATTCTTATTCTCTGTATTTGATTTATTTAGAATTACCTTTAGGCTATAGTCTATAATCCAGCAGTGTTTTGTTTTAGCCACCCATTCCCGCCCGCAGCCAAGTGCAAACCGCCCGTTCTCGTGAGATGCAAACTGAACTAAACAGGCGCAAAAATGTGGACTTTTAACCATAAAGTCTGAGTGTTAAAGACTTATTTCAGATCTTGAGAATCCCAAAATAATCACTGTGATCAACACTTAAGGGGGGAAAAAAAAAACGAATCGATGCTTTAAATCAACACTACAGTACAGTTTTATCAATAATAACTACTCAATAAAATCAAGGAAAAGTGTACAATATTTTATAAAATGCCACAGCTGTTCCCATTTCAGGGCCTATATAATATGAATAACTAATAAAAGTAGTGAGATAAACTTCAGACTGCACCTTTAAACAGTTCTAAACAGGTTCGTAAACAGGAAGTGTGAAACTTTACTGGCGTCTGAGTGAAAAATGAAACTAAAAATCCGGTGTGTGTGTGTGTTATCAAAAGATGTGTGTGGGAGCTGAACGCCGCGCCCCATCCGCCTCTGCCCTCCTCGTGTGGTTTAAGTGATGGCGCTGTTTCCATCATGGGAACGACGAGAAACTTCCCCTGAGATCTGTAGATAATTAATCAGGTTTAAAGGCGCGTGTGAACGATTTACTGCAGAAATGACAGTAGCGATAACAAACCTGACTGTTATAAAAATATGTGAAGCAGCTACAGTCCCTGAACTACACACCCCCCGTCAAATCCAACACATTATTAAAATAAAACTTAGGCCTGCAAAATGACATGAGACCAGATCTTTATGAGTGTAAAGTGACTGCTGATTGAAAACAGTTACGTTTATTACAATCTAAAAACTAAATCATGGTTCAGAATCATCGTTCACGATAATAGACGAGCTTATAATGAGACGTGTACAGTTATTAAATGTGGATGAACTTGCATATCCAGGTGTGATATTAAACACAAAACATGGCATTAATAGCATTGAAACTGTGTAAAGAGGCACACCGGTGCTGAACCAAATCATACCGGTGCTGAACCGAATCATGATGGAGCTGATTTGAATAACACTGGGCCTAAATCAAATCATGGAAGTGCTGAACCAAATCACACCAGTGCCAAACTGAATCATGTTAGGTAAGATCTGAATCATAACTGGCAAGAATAAAATCATATGGGGCCAAAATAATAATAATAACAGGCCAGAAAAAAGATCACATCAGGCCAGAATAGTGATAGTGAACCAGATCAAATTAGGCCTGAATTAAACCAACTAAATCATATCAGTGCTGAAACCAAATCATATTCATATCATAATAATAATTACAGAATCAAATCATAACGGGCTGAAATCGTATCATTTCAGTGCTTCAGTTTTATATTGGGCCTACAGCAAACCATGATAATGAGAATCATATTGGTCATGGAGCAAATCATGTAGGACTTGAATCAAATTAAAACAGATCGGGACTGGATCGAGCGATATCTGAATCAAATCGTCGCTGAATCAAATCATATCAGTGATGAATTGAATCATATCGGACAAACAGAATCACAAGTCCGCCGAACCAAATCGTAAGTGTCGAACCGACTCATATCAGTGTTCAATAAATTAAACTGGAACAAAATCAAATCATTCAGGGGCTGATTTAAATCAATCATGCCTGATCTGAATCACGACGGCATCAGACTGAATCACAGCAGGCCTAAATCTGTCTGAAGTGGTATCATTAAATATCTGATCCCTACCTCGTGGACTAAAATTGTGTTGTAGTCTAAAACGTGTCCCCTGTGGTAACGTTTCCACCATCGTGTGAAAAAAAACGCAGACACTGACGATACACATGTATCACAAACGTGTTGTTTGTTTATCTCCTGCTCTTACCCGATCCTTCTCGTGAGGCAGCGGGCGTACAGGAGGCAGCGACTCCAACGCCACGCGTCCATCACCGCCATCGCTTCCATCGTTGCTGCTTGCAAGCTGAAACAGCGGTCCATGTTTAAGGACGCGCCCGTGCCCGACAGCCCGTTTCAGTGCCAGCCTGAGCTGCTGGTGGAAGATCCTGGGCGCTGCTGCGCCCGTTAGCTGGCTAGCTACGTCCGCCTGGCACTTCAGGAAGCGTTCAATGCTCCTGAGAGACGAGCCTCCGGACTCGTGCAACCCCTCTAAGGCGCGTCGTATCAGCTTGTTCCAGTCCAGCGACGCCTTTTTGGAGGCCCCGCTTCCTCCTCCTCCTCCCGTACTGACTCCACCCTTGGGTTTGGGTGGGACCAGGCGCCCGGGGTTGTCCGGGTCCTTGTAGGAGTTGAGGCCCTTGTTGGAGACCTTGAGGACGGTGCCATCCTGAACGCTGAGCTCGAGCTGCTCAAGGACCGTGAGCCGGTCGAGGCCGTGCGACGTGGACACCGCGTTGCAGATGCGCTCCTCCGACGGACGCTGCTTCTGCTTCTTCACCTTCTTGATGGCCTCAAGAATCCAGGCCGTGTACAGAGGGTTTGCCAGCTTAACCATGGCTGCGTTTGGGCCTGGCACACACTAAAACACACACACACACTCACTCACAGACAGAGAGGCTTCAGCAGCCCTGGAGCTGCCTCTTCCTCCTCCTCCTCCTCTTTTTCCTCGTTCCTAGTTTACTATCCTTTGTCTCTTGTGGTGAAACCCTCAAAGCCACAGCGAAAAGAATCAGAAAGGAGGCTGATCACCATAGCATAAACTCCCCCCGAAACCCCCCCCACCCCAAGAAATAGATCCCGAAAATCCCGGAAAGCCCCTTTTTCCTCGGAAAGGCTCCCAGAAAACCGGTGAAAACTCCACACAGGCCTCACATCAGCCTCCAAACCGCCGCTCACTCAATCCTGAGTCGTTTTTTAGTGTTATCCGATAAATGTCTTCAGTCTCGATGAGTGTAGTGTGCAAACAGAAAAAAAAGAAAAACACAAATACAAAAAAAAAGGATCAATCCGGAGAAGAACCAGGTTCATCCAGCAATTCTCGCCTTTGTTTTCCAGAACCGAGTTCTCTGTCACAGTGCAGCACAGAGCCGTCTCCTTCACGGCAAACACATCTCGGCTGCTCTTAGACCCTAAAAAAAGATAAAGAAGGAAAATTAACACACACAAAGTAACAAAGCAACAAGCAACCCGGCCAAAGTACCGGTGCTGCACATTTCCCCGACAGCCATCAACCCCCCACACCCCGAAAACCCAAACCCGATGCCTGCTGACTCGGCACGTAGCTTCGGTTCGCGTCACCCACGTTTCTGCATAGCTCACATTATTTAAACACACTGCAGAAAAAGTCATCACATCACTTGTTAGTGCATCCTGACCCCAGTGTGTGTACGGACGGGTGGAACGCAGAGGTCAGATTCCTCTGGGTGCAAGAAAAGAAAGTCAGTCACTTTCACAGAGACCGATGTAGCATTTGAATGCCTATTAAACGTCATTCCAGTTACACTACAAGCTGCGTTTTTTTACGTTCTGAAACCGAACTGACTATAAACGGATAAAAAGCGACTATCCCCCTCTTTATTAATACCAATTATAACTGTTGTTCCACAGTGTACTGCTCTAGGACACGAATCAGCTTCACGGTTGTCACAGTGGCTCGGCATCATCACACCGCTCTGTTGTTGATTATTTTCCTCTAACAGAATGACATGCTTTGATCCTGAGAGTAAACACAAACACGCAGCCGTCCTGACAGTCAGCGTGACAATTCGGTTCATTCTGAGAGTCAAAGTAAGACTTGGCAGCCGAACCGTCTCTGTTACACGGCGCACGACACTTTCCATCACGCTCTGCCTGTCTGTAAACAAGACCAAGAGAGAGACAGAGAGAGACAGAATAAAAGAGTGCGGTCTATCGTTTGGTTATCATTCCTCTTTGTTCCTGCTTGTGTTTAAGTCTCGTTCGTGCAATTTGATCCTATGATGCATTACAATACGGCAGTATCTGCAGATTTCAGCTCTATAAGACCTGTTTAAAAGGACCCCTGAGACTTCGCCAGGCTGTTAAAGACTACATCCGAGCTAAATATCAAAGTGTTATATGTGAACGTAAATCCAGAGCAGTCCTGATGGGTCAGCAGTGAGAAAAATCCGGTGGCCCATATTGTACAGAATAAAACACCTGGACAGGTGCGCTGAGAGACAAAGCATGAGTGCAGAGCATTCCCAGCATGTCCCTGTACACATCTGGACGTCCCAGCATTTCCCTGTACACATCTGGACGTGCCAGCATTTCCCTGTACACATCTGGACGTCCCAAAACATCCCTATCAGCTCGTCCCTTTTGTCCCCTGTACATCCTAGCACATCCATACATGTCGCCGCTTTTCCCTGCACACATCTGGACGTCCCAGTCCATCCCTATATGCACCTGTAAGTCCTAACAAATCTCTATTCGTCCCAGATTTTTCCTGAACACATCTGGACGTCCCAGCACATCCCTATGTACCCCTGTACGTCCTGGCACATCTATATTCATCTCAAATTTTTCCTGTACACATCTGGATGTACCAGCACATCCCCATACACCCCTGTACATCCTAGCACATCTCTATGCATCCCAGCATTTCCCTGCACACATCTGGACATCTCAGCAAATCACTATATACAGCTGTACATTTTAGCACATCTCTGTATGTCCCAGCAAGTCCCTGAACACACGTCTACATCTTAGCACATCACTATATACACCTCCACATCACTATATACACCTCCACATCACTATATACACCTCCACATCACAGCACATCA
>JAOVVF010000028.1:1356918-1367210 GCA_028565595.1 Duopalatinus emarginatus
ACACCTCTACATCACAGCACATCACTATATACACCTCTACATCACTATATACACCTCTACATCACTATATACACCTCCACATCACTATATACACACCTCTACATCCCAGCACATCACTATACACACCTCTACATCACAGCACATCACTATATACACCTCTACATCACAGCACATCACTATATACACCTCTACATCACTATACACACCTCTACATCACAGCACATCACTATACACACCTCTACATCACTATACACACCTCTACATCACAGCACATCACTATACACACCTCTACATCACAGCACATCACTATACACACCTCCACATCACTATGTACACCTCTACATCTCATCTGTATACACCTGTATAACCCGGTACACAGCTGCATATCCCAGTACATCCCCGTATACAACTGTAAACCTCTGTACGTCCCAGTATATATCTGTACACTGCAGTATACACCTGCACATCCCTATCTACAAACCAGTACAGTCCCAACTACACACCAGCACATCCCCGTATACACGCCAGCACATCCCAGTATACACGCCAGCACATCCCAGTATACACGCCAGCACATCCCAGTATACACGCCAGCACATCCCAGTATACACCTGTACATCCTAGCTTGTCACTATATGTCCCTGTATGTCGCAGTAAAGTCGTTTGTCTAATATCAGCATTAACAAGTTAATAACACACACTTGTACTAAGACTGAAAAGGTATTTTTAAATGCATGTCTCACACAGTCTCGACAGACTGACTACTGAATACGCACAAAATCAAACGGCCAGACTTTTCAAACTAACACACACATGAGGATCATCATACCTACAAACATCCACAACGTCCATGAGAAACATTTTTTATTAACATGGCTGATATTCGTCTTATATCTCTCCTCTTTTCCAATCTAACGGTGATAACGGGCTTATTCATCTGTCCGCTTGTGTCTTTAGAGCTAACAAAAACGAGGCGACGAGACCATGAAGACTTCATTCGTCTTCGTCCTAAACATGCTGGACAACATAAATTTACAGTACAACAAATTTACAGTGGAGACTCCATTCTTTACTCTGGAAAGTCCTCCACCATGTTCAGTGACCTGGTCTGAGATCAATACACAGATGTTACGCTTTCGATGTGTATGAATGAATGTGTTAACGTAAATATAAACCTTAAGACATGATGGTGTTACGACTGCATCACTAATAAAAAAATAAAAAAAAGGCAGAAAGATTTAAACTGAGATTTAAACTCCAAAGTGTGTGAGATGTTTTAGGCTGGGCCACAGAGGTACAGGTCAACACATGGCATCTGGAGTAAACAACAACAGGAAACAAGCTAGACACAGGGTTCAGACTAACAAAATGTCTAGTATAAAAACTAATAAAATAAAATATACCTGTAATATTTTTTATAAATCTAATATTTAGTATAGTATTTAATAACACAGATTTATATAAAATTGGGATTTCTTAGATTCTGTTTCTTTTTATCTCGTTTTCATGCAACCACAAAACTATTATAAATAAAAAAAACTCTTAAAATACTTTTTAAAACACATATTTGTTAATAAAAGTGACAGAAAGTCTTAAATTTATCCCCCAAAAAAAGGATGTAAAAACGTAAACATGGAGTCGTAAACAATATCTAGCCATGAAGCTAAAACACCTGTGAGGAAATTAATATTAAACTAAATGAATAAACACTTGATATCATATATAAAGGTGCGTTTAAAATAGTGTTTAAAGCGTTTTACATACCTTAACATGAGTAAAGAAGGTCATTATATTATTAATTTTCTTGTTTTCGCGCTGGCTAGGCTAAGCTATGCTAGGCTAGGTAAGGTTAGCATGTTTTGCTACCAAACTGTGTCTATCAGAGACGATAAATAAAACAATAAACGTGTCTAAAAAGCTGTGATTTAACAGCGATCGTGTCCAATAACGACTGATCATTTAAATAAAAACATAAAAACTGCCCGTGTTCGGCTTTTTCTTTCTTTTTTTTTAGCAGTTGTTGTAGCGAGGCTAGGCTAACCACCTCAGCTGAGGTGTCCCTGTGAGGAATCCGCGGCCTGAGACACACAGACAATACACAAGCGGAGCGCAAAGACACACACATGTGATTTTATCATGTGGTGTGGTTTAAATGTACCGACCGGGTGTAGTTCGTGGGTTAAACAAACAGATGAACGGGTAAATCACGGCGTCGTGTTGAATAAAACAGGTCGTTCGTGGTAGTATTGTCGCCTTGACGCACAGCGCGGCCGCATCCTCCCATTTTCCTACTTCCTTCCCCCGCTCTCCCCCTCCCTCCCTCCCGCAGAGCGCCCGCCGATGGTGCGGTGGTGGAAAACAAACAAGACCTCCTCCTCCTCCTCCTCTCCATCTTTATTAACCCGAACTGTATTTTATTTCACCGTTTATATGCATGTGTGTGTTTTTACTGTCTGTAGCAACGCACTATACTGCCTTGTTTTGGGGTCTTTTTCTAACACTAGGTCATTGTCAGGATGACAGAGGTGAGGTTCAGAAGCTCACTGGTTAAAACACTCCTTATAAATAATAGAATTAAAAGTTATACAGTAATAACAGCTCTGACAGGCTAAGCCAGGGCCTCCAGGACTCCCGGCCGTGCGTCCTCCCATTTCCTCTGCCTGCCTTCACCAGCCCCTATTTATACACTCCCCGTTCCCTCCCTTTTCCACAACAACTGCGCGCGAGCTCTCCATCTATCCCGCTCTCCCTCGCGCGCGCGCGCAAGCGAGCGAGCGAGCTTCCATGAAAGACGGCGCGCGCGAGCGCGGTCCAGTAACGGCTGCACCCCCCCCTAACACACGCGCGAGCAAGCGCGTACACACACACACGCGCACACACACGTATACACATATATTAAAAATATATATAGAAATATATATACACATACACACACACACTCACTCTCACTCTCTCTCACACACACACACACACACACACACATATACACATACACACACAGTCCTTCCGCCATTACAAAAACACACACACTCAAAACAGCGCTTTATAAATGAAAGGAGGCCCCGAATAAAGGCCGCGACTCACCGTAACGTGGGATCGAGCCGCCGGGAAGAACGTGGCGAACGGCACAGGAAGCGCGCGCGACGACAACGACGAGCCCGAAAGCGCAGGCGGAGAGAGCGGAGGCGCGAGAGCTGCCGCCATCTTTGAGTGAAACAGGAGCGCTGCGCTCGCTCTCTCGCGAGGGGGAGGGGCGGAGACCCGGGGACCGTCTGAATGTTCACACACTCCGAGCACAACGGTGAAAAAAACACCCCGAGAGAGACTAGGATGGTGGTGGAGGGGGTGGGGATGGCGGTGGAGGTGATCAGTGAGATCATATCATCTCCATCACGGTCACGATGTGCGCCAGGCAGTAATAAAGAGGAGCACGGGGCAGATATCTGCACCTCGCGTTGAACGTGCGCGCGCGTTACGTGACCAGCCTGACCCACGCACGTGCAACGGGCAACGCAGCTGTTCCTAGGGACCGTCGCGATATTACGAGCCGTTTCGCGGAACGTGAAAGAGCGCGAGGTACTCTTCTACGGTGCCTTACTCAAGGGCACTTCAGTTGAGTCTTCTCGTTTGTGGGGCTCGAACCAGAGCAGGTTCCTTAACCCCAAGCCTATGGATGCACACAACTGAAGTGCACCTAACCCCCAAACTGCTCTCCGATGGCCAAGGTTTGGGGCCTACTGTACATACCTATCTTTCAGCAGCGCCATGCTAGGATGCTAACTGTAATGAGTGATGTATACGTACCTCCTCGAACCGGAGACCCGTCCAGTCAGTGTTGCAGCTGGGTTTACTCTTGACGGTGTGATTTGTTGGCCATGTTGATTTGATGTCACTCGCTGAACTCCGTCCCGAGTCGAAGGATTCCGTCCTGAGTTCTTCGTTAGGATTTCCGAATGGGGGGAATGCTTTGTTTGGTTTTTCCTAGTAGGAGTTACCACTTTTAGTCACCCCTCCTGAATGAAACGTACATTCAGATGACACATAGATAGATTTCATCAAACGTCAATGGCTCGGATGCAGAAGCATGACGTACCAAATGACGTGAGCCACGGCACGGTACCCGTCTGAGACCCAGCGTCTTGAAGTCCATGCTCTAGAACCATGGTTCTTACAGCGGGATTGGTATAACTGTATGACCTGGGTGTTTTGTTTTAATTGCACAATTGAAAATTGCGGAGATGACGATCGACGTAGCATCAACGTTACTTTAGGCGTAAACCTTCTTGAGTTCTCACTTGAAAATAAACACGTTAAAATCTTTAAAATATATAAAACCATGTATAAATACAGTTTATTTTAATCTGTCTGCATTAAAAAGACAGGAAGTGCTCGTCACATATGATACGATATAATACGCAGACTTTCAAATATACGCCTCAACGTACGATTTGTGGAAATATCAGGAATAAAAAGCATTCAACTACATGAAAATTTGATCCTACGTATACACCAGTCAGCCATAACATTAACACCACCTGCCTAAACATCCACGATTTATGGAGGCACGGACTCCACAAGACCTCTGAAGGTGTTCAAAGGCGCCAAGATGTTAGCAACAGATCCTTCTGTGGATCTTCCGTGAGATCAGACCAGACAGTCTGACCTTCACCCCTCACACACATCACTGAGTCTCGGTCTGCCGTCACCCTGACACTGGTTCACTAGTGATCTCAGTGTTATTGAACACATCTGGGATGTGGAAGACAGAAATCCTACACCTCAGGATACACCAGGAAGCCTGGTGTTCGTCAGCTACGGAATGTTTCAACAAGTTTGTCCATGCGCCGTGGGGGACCTTCCGAATATTAGACTGGTGTACCAGTTTTTCTGACACTACCAGTTTATCACTGAGATCTGGTGATTTAGGTGTGATTGACTAATCCCCAAACTGAGCTGAGTGTTCCTCTGACCATAATCTGGTGTCTCTAGACGTGTGTGGTGGTCCATTGTCCTGTTAGAAGAAGACAAACCTGTCAGAATGAATACAGGACATGAACAGGTGAAACTCATCACACATAGTGTTCACCTGTCAGAGATGTCTGGAGGTGTCCCAGGGGGACATGAAATGGCAGATAAACAAACCTCACACCGGTTTAGAGACACCACCAGCCTGTGTAGTTCTGCATAGGCTTGTCTACATCACACTCAGTACTGTTCCCAGGGTCAAAGATTTTATTATCTAACAATAAACTAGTCTATAAAAACGACGACAGTTTTACTGTTACATACAACAGAGAGTGAGAGAGAGTGAGAGAGAAAGAGGGAAAGAGAGAGAGAGAAAAAGAAATAGAGAGCTCACTATATTTATTCACTGTCCACCATAACATGCACACTCATTTTTTAAGGTAAACTGTATATACACACATATATTTACATATTTATGAATATGTATATAAAGAATATTTGCACATCTTCTGGACAGTTTTTTTTATAAATTGTCAGATTTTCTGTTTTTTTATATAAACCTTTATACATATAATCTATATTTTATTCTAATCTTTATTCAGTTATTGCCACTTATTTTGTTACTTTTTGTGATTTTGTTGCTTTTATTCATGCCGAAGCTACGTTAAATCTTGAATCTTGAGAGAGAGAAAGAGAGAGAGAGAAAAAGAGAGAGGGGGGGAGAGAGAGAAAAAGAGAGAGACAGGAGAGAGAGAAAAAGAGATAGAGAGAGAGAAAGTGAGATAGAGAAAAGAGCGAGAGAGAGAAAAAGAGAGAGGGGGAAGAGAGAGAGAAAAAAGAGAGAGACAGGAGAGAGAGAAAAAGAAATAGAGAGAGAGAAAGAAAGAGAGAGAGGAGAGAGAGAGAAAGTGAGATAGAGAAAAGAGCGTGAGAAAGAGCGTGAGAAAGTAAGGGAAAGAGAAAGAGCATGAGGAAGAGAGAGAGAGAGAGAGAGAGAGAGAGCATCCAGCATCTGAGTTCTGAATTATTTCAGCAGTGCTGATAATTAATGCCACTTTCGTCTGTTTATTAGTCAGTAAACCCCAGTGAGCCTGAACTGTAATGTAAATGACTTCCGCCCTGACGCAGCTCTCAGCCTGTGATTACTGCTTTAATGTTAATAACTGCCTGGTCGTTAGAGTGGGTCAATTTTACACACACTTCAGCTACTGTACTCATTTATATTCTTTTAAAAAACAATAAGCAATACCAATTTGCCCGAGTTAATTAGCATCATAATTGATCTGACATTAACGAGCGTCTGATTGATGTCTGTGTTCAGGCTGAAGCACTGTTTAAACACGCGGAGTAATAAAACGAGCTACTGATCACCTTTTATTCCAAATTACTTTGTTAGTCCTGTTATTAAATTCAATTAAATGGCTTACACACACACACACAAACACACACACACACACACACTCACACACACACACCCACACACACACACACACAGGCTTGTTGTTACTAATTCTAACATCATTGTCAGCTTCTTAGGACAGCAATAACTCGAGCTTAGAGAACCGCTCTTGTGACAGGAGGTTGCCAGTTTGATCCCGTCAGCTGAGCTGACATGACTGAAGTGCCCCTGAGCAGGGCAACCAACCCCCAAATGCTCCCCCCGGAAGCTGTAGACAGTGGCTACCTACTGCTTCCGGCAAGTGTGTCCACTGCACCCTAGTGTGTGTGTTCAAAAGTGTGTGTGTTTTACTGCACAGTAAGTCAATCACTTAACTTTCACTTTTTTCCAATTGGGAAAACACACTGATCGGCTGTAAAATTAAAACCACAAACCCACCGACAGGTGAAGTGATTTACACTGATCATCTCATTACAGTGACACCTGTCACATGGTGGGATATGTTAGTCATCATGTGATCAGTCAGCTCTCAAAGCTGACATGTTGGAAGCAGGAAGAATGGGCAAGTCTAAGAATCTGAGTGACTTTGACAAGGAACAGATGTCAAAACGTCTAGATGACTGGGTCTGATCGTCTCCAACACAGCAGGTCTTGTAGGGTGTGTCCCAGTATACGGTGGTTAATACCTACTAAAACTGGTCCAGGGAAGGACATCCGGTGACCTAGTGACAGGGTCATGTGAGACCGAGACTCACTGAAGTGTGTGTGGAGGTGAAGACTGGACCGGTACTGAGAAACCATTTATCATGTCTGAAGTACTGAAACTGGAGACTCTTCCTTAAAACTGTAAATACACGGCGCAATTTCCTGAGAATTATCCGTTGCTATAAAAACGATGTCGGATACATTAATATAAACCTGTGATTTTGGTGTTAAAGTATTCTGAGGAATCTACAGCCCAGGGTCAGGGTCAATCCTCCTCTGAAACATTTGGATAAGAATTAGAGCTCAGACGCACATTAGAGTCGCAGCCATAGACGATAATCCCCGATCTGTGGATTGAATTATCTGAAGCTGCGAGCGGCTCTAATCTGATTAGCAGCTCAGTCCTCTGAGAGAGAGTGAGAGAGAGAGAGAGCGGCCTAACCGGCGGCGCTAAGTGATTACCATCATTACAGCGTTCCCATGGAATTGCAATTACACAAACAATGAAGACTTAAGCACGTGATCGTTCCGAAGCTCCGGACGTCGTAGCCGGATCACAACAAACTGACACGACTAAAAAGCGATCGCTGAAAATGACAGTAAAAAATAAATGTCGCTTTCATATAATAACACCATGACATCCTCAGGGACGAGGAGTTCCCTTTGCGTTTCACACTCTACCGTCACTTCGGCAAATCCCTCCAGTGATTATGTGCTAATTTAAACGGGGACATAAAAAATAATACTGTAAATAGTCGCAGAAAATATATGGGAGTGAGTCAAAAATGATCCGCACTCCAGTTAAAAGTAGTTAAAATTCTGTTTTATACACTTCTGTCTTATTACAGTTCAAGAGCAGTTCAACAATCAGCAGTGTTCTTTACTGTGAGATCCAAGTGTGTTGTGTTGTGTTACAGACACGTCCTCCCACCTCTGTCCATACTGTCATATACATAATCCAAAATCTACAGCGTCCTCACTATAGGACTGTCACCATGTGTTTGGTCCTCTGAAAGCAGCCCTAAGAGGACGCAGGGTCACGTCTGATGTAGAGGTGAAGACAGAGGTGCATCAGTAGCTTGCAGCTCAGATTAAAAAAATTTTAATGAGGGAATATAAAAGCCTGTTGACAGACGGATAACGTGGATTAAAAACAGGAGATTATGTCAAAATAATTTATTTGTCTTTTCTAAAAGTTGATTACAAGAAATTTGACAAGAAAAAGAGTGCGGGTCATTTTTGACTCACCCTTTTAACAGTGACTTATTAATTCTTACTGTGGACAAAATCAGTCGTTGTTATGTGTAATCAGATTCATATGATTTTTAAATACTCTTTTAATTGTTTTTTTCAGTTTGTAGATACAAAAAAAAATTAGAAAAACAAGCAACGAAACACACAAAAACACCAACAACAACAAAAGTCCCACCCCAAACTAACATCGAGCGCTGCAATATATATCTCTACATGTGCATACATATATATATATACACATACACACATACTTATATAGACATACACGTACATAACACATATAGTAACATACACAAGATGACAGGAGACAGGCAAAAGAATCAGATATGAAGTAAATAAAATGAAATAAAATAAATGGAAAAGTCAGCCCTCCTCTCCCAGGGACAAATGATGGGTTATAATTTCTGTACAAAAAGAATGTAATGGTTCCCGGATCCTCCAAAACATGTCCGAATTGTGATTAAGGTCATGAGTCAATTTGTCAAGAGGGAAAAGAGCAGAAACCTGTGTTATCCACATGTGGACTGTAGGGACCTGGGGTGTTGAATTATCAACAGAGATGTCCAGAGGTGTCCACTACAAAGAGGTTGTCTGGGGTATGACCAAGGAGACAGAAAGAAACCAGTAAAAACCGTTTACCACCTCCTGGATTACAGTGTTCCCCCTTCCAAAAAGACTAGATATGGTCACATGACCGAAACAAGTGAATAAATGTACCTTCGTGTATTTTGCATTTATAACAAAGGTAAGCGGTGGATTCATCTGATTTTTAACAGTGTTAAATTTCTAGACATGTTTCCGGGCTACTGGTTTGAACCTGTTATACACTCATTAGCACACATGCTAATTACAACCCCTGATTACAGGATACACCCCAGTGTACACGCCCTTTATTTTGTAGATAATTAGTTACAGATCCTTCTGTAGATCTACTGTAGGATCGAACCACATCAGTGAGACTCGGTCTCACATGACCCTGCCACTAGGTCACCGGATGTCCTTCCCTGGACCAGTTTTAGTAGGTAATAACCACCGTATACTGGGACACACCCTACAAGACCTGCTGTGTTGAAGATGAACAGACACAGTCGTCTAGACGTCTTGACATCTGGTCCTTGTCAAAGTCACTCAGATTCCAGTTGCCCATTCCAGTTGCTCATTCTTCCTGCTTCCAACATGTCAGCTTTGAGAGAAAACACTAGGTTGCAGTGGACACACTTGCCCGAAACAGTAGGTAGCCCCTATCTACAGCTTCCAGGGGGAGCAGTTAGGGGTTAGTTGCCCTGCTCAGACAGAGCAGGCACTTCAGTCGTGTCAGGTCAGCTGACGGGATCAAACCGGCAAGCTTTAATGTTATGTCTTCAATGTTATGGCTTTAATGTAATGCCTTTAATGTTATAGCTTTAATGTTATGGCTGATCAGTGTAAAGCAGACATCAGTTTACAAAAAGGAGAAAAAATAAGAAGAAAGGAAACAATAAAAGGGGAAAAACAGAAAGCAATAAAAACAAGCAGATATAGTTGATAATAACTTTAAAATACTTTATTTTAGGAGGCAATTATTATATCACCGGAGTTCTACAGGTGATTATGAGTGTTTTACTCTAACACACACACACACACACACACACACACACACACACACACAAACACACACACACAGACAAAAAGAAGAATGTGTGTAGTGTTGGCAACATGAGGGAACTTGACTCATAAAGCATGAAGAATGTGTGTGTTATGGGAAACACTTTAAAACCCAACTGTGACAGAAATAACAAAAAATATTGTGGAAATATTCTGTAGGCAACATCACAGATGTCTTCGATATCACTGAGATCTGGTGATTTAGATGTGATTGACTAATCCCCAAACTCACATAAGTGTTCCTCTATCCATAATCTGGTGTCTGTAGACGTGTGTGGTGGTCCATTGTCCTGTTAGAAGAGGACAAACCCGTCAGAATGAATAC
>JAOVVF010000028.1:1372975-1384419 GCA_028565595.1 Duopalatinus emarginatus
GGGGGGGGGCGTGTGTGCGTGTGTGTGTGTGTGTAACTTTGTCATCGCATTACTGTAGTACGAGTCTCTGAGGACCCGCTGTCAGTCTGATGAAGACTAATTACTCAGAAACTGGAGTTAAAACTCACCACGATGCATCTTTAATCTAATTGTGCCAATTAACTTAACGATCGGTTCCTGAGACAAACATCTGAATCGTTGCCTCGACGTGATTCGTTTCTTTAAAAACTATCGATTTCTTGACGGACACACGTGCTTGTACATTTAAAAACGCCGCTCCTGTAGCTCACAGATCCGTTACATAATCAGCAGAGCTAATTAGAGAAGTCGGTAATTACAGTACGGTGGTGTAATGTGGAGCCGGGACCATAACTGTGACTGAGCAGGAGACTTTGTTTTGAAAGGTTAGCGTTAAATCTCTTTCTCACACAGACATCAGAGCCCGAGGCACTGTGACCTCTGATCTCTGCAAATAACAAACCTTGTTGAAGAGCCTTGCTTTTGCTTCCACTATCTGTCTGTGAGATAAATCCACTCCAAGTCGTGTTATCATAACCGTCCAACATAATGCTATTGTTAGCTATAGCAGCTATACAAATAGATTTAACAAGACATTACGTTATCTATAAAATATGCTATAATACAAGCTAAGACTTACCTAGCAAGCAACGCCAAGTTCAATTTGAATGTATAACTTTAGCAAGACAATGTTTTTTTTTTCTAGTATTTTACATCCGTATATCTATAAAGAATGCTAGAAAGCATTTTGTAGCAGTTTTCCAGCACATCTTAGGGGAATTTTCCTGATAATTTGATCACATGATTACATTACATCACATTTTCCATATAAAGTCTTAGCACTAGCTAGTGATCCATGCCAAGTGCAATTAAAATACCTTCATTTAGTACAACATATCTTTGTGATAAGTTGATGTTTGTCGTGACTTTATGTCAATTTCCAGTCACTGTGCCTTTGACTACGCATATAAAAGTCTTAACAGCTACACACTTACTAGCTAATGTGCAAATAAACGTGCAACGTGTTGATACTTCTGATGCTTTTGTCATATCGCTAAAAGCTACTGTGGTTTAACGTTAGCCATATAAAAGATGTCTGGACTAAATAATAGCTTAGTGTTATGGCATAAGTACCAGCTAGAAATCCAATTGTTGATGTTTGTTATGCATTTCCACATATTTTACCTCTATATACAAGCTATTTATAACATTTTTAATATAAATTACGAATAAATAAACTTGATGGTTTTGTTTCTCATTCCTACACTCACCTTAAAACATTTTAAATAAAAAGTATGGGTTTAATAATTGATAGCAATCGATGCTAAGCACAATTAAAGTGTAATTTTAGTCGTTCTTCTCTTTTAGAAAAATTTAGAAGTTCTTCTCTTGTATCTTCTTATGTTGACATTCTCAAAGTTTTTGTCATATTTTTACAGTTATCAGTCTTTTCAATGCTGATAATAAAGACTTCTGAGGTAAACACTAGCTGTTAATTTATGCTAAACACAATTAAAGTGTTGTTTTAATAGTACATCGTCTTCTCCTTGTTATTAATCAGCACATTTGAGGGGAAATGTTGATGTTTTTGTTATAATTTTGTCTTATTTCCACAGTCACCTTGCATTTAAACTGTCCATTAAACATATAGGTTAAGTAATAGTTAGCAATCAACGCTAAGCACAATTTAAGTGTAATTTCAGTAGCACAGAGTCTCTTCCCTTGTATTTTACTAACATATCTGAGAGAAATGTTGACGTTCTCAATGTTTTTGTCATATTTTTACAGTCACTGGTCTTTTCAATTTTCATAATGAAGACATTTATAGCAAATACTAGCTGATAATTCATGCTAAACACAATTAAAGTGTTGTTTTAATAGTACATCGTCTTATTATTATTATTAATCAGCACATTTGAGGGGAATGTTGATGGTTTTGTTATAATTTTGGGACATTTTAGTAGCACAGAGTCTCTTCCCTTGTATTTTACTAACATATCTGAGGGAAATGCTGACATTCTCAAAGTTTTTGTCATATTTTTACAGTTATCAGTCTTTTCAATGCTGATAATAAAGACTTCTGAGGATAACACTAGCTGTTAATTGATGCTAGACACAATTAAGGTGTTGTTTTAATAGTACATCGTCTTTTTGTTATTAATCAGCACATTTGAGGGGAAATTTTTGATGGTTTTGTTATAATTTTGTCCTTTTTTTTTTTACAGTCACCTAGCATTTAAATTGTCCATTAAACATGTATGTTAAATAATAGTTAGCAATCAATGCTAAGCACAATTTTAGTGTAATTTCAGTAGCACAGAGTCTCTTCCCTTCCATCTTACTAACATATCTGAGAGAATTGTTGACGTTCTCAATGTTTTGGTCATATTTTTACAGTCACTAGTCTTTTCCTAATGTTTATAATAAAACCTTATTGAATAAACCCGAGAGGGTGATTGATTGCTAGACGCAATTAAAGTGTCACTGTAATAGTATGGAGTCGTTTTCTTATTATTTATCAGCATGCTGAGAGAAATGCTGATGGTTTTGTTATGATTTTGTCTCAATTCCACAGTTATTGTACTTTTTTAAAATTATCCATATAAAAGACTAGTGGTAAAACACGTGCTATCTATAGTTCGGTCTGTTTATTTTATACAATAACCTTTGCTGACTTTTATGAAGGATGCCAATACTTCTTGACGGCACTGTAGTATATGTATGTAAGGCACATTTCTGAGGGCGATTTCTATTTCAGACCCAACGCATGGCACATGTCACCGGTTCCCTGCTCTAATACACCTGACTGGAGACATGAAATTGCAATCATTAATAAATACAAGAAAGTCATAGTCTGGAATTGACAGGACAACATGCACTAGGAAGTTTTTATACCTCTGACCTTTGATCTCCTGACATTTTTCCAATCCTGTTATTTAAGACTTGCCCTCTCCAGTTCCCTCGAGGGAATCCCTGCTACCCTTTTAATGGTTCGGCTCTAATTCTTTATCAGCTGGAGTTAAGTTTGTTAAACGAGCCCTCGGAGGATTGAAGCTTGAGGTTGTTCTTCAATTGACGGCAGTTTCTTGAGGAGTGGAGCTTAAACGAATAATTTGTCCCCAAATTAAGTGTACAAAGTGAAATGTTTAAAAGCTGTGTTTACTTCCCTGGCAGCGTTATAGATACCAAGTACTACAGTATATCTAGAAAAATATACAAAAAAAATTATATTCCTGTTTTAATTTTATAGTGAGATTTTTTGACGACTCGTACCTGTACCCTTAGTACCCTTCTGGGGTAATAATCACTTGTTCAACCATACTTTACTAAAGAATAAATGAATAAATAAAGTTTAGGCAGACATCATTAGCACGTCTGTGTGAACCGGATGCGGTCAAAGAAACACATTTGGGCGAGACCGACTACGTATTACGTAATGACGTGTACGGTCGTGTTCACTAACGAGGTGTCACCTTAAGGCGGGAAAATTATATAAAAATCACCAGACGGAACAAAGTGGAGGACGCTCCCTTGTGAAAGAGCCTCCATTTTTGTCTCCTTCTCCAGCTGTCAGCTAACACGCCGTCCCGCGAGGGGTGGGATGGTGCTTGTTGCCACGGTGACAGGAGGCCACATGTCTTGAGGGCTTCTCTCTGGTCAAAAGGGCTCATTGTTCTGGCGCTAAGCCGCCTTCACCCTCCCTCACGCCCTCCTTCCCTCCCCTCTGTCCGTCCATCTCACTTTGGATGGGAACAAACAGTTAGTACAACCATTAGGACTCCAACAGTGACACACACACACACACACACACACACACACACACGCACACACGCGCACACACGCTCGTCTGGAGACGCCTCCTCGGAGGGCACACCAGGCCAGACATCTCAGGGAAAATCCCAGTCAGAAGAAGATGAATAGATCAGGAATGAATTAAACATCAATAAAGACAATACATTTTAAAGACGTTTGTGTTTTACTCTAATACGTTTTAATAACCTTTAACAATGCGTTTTGACATTTTTGAAGCCTACCATAAGGTTGTAGGTTCAAGTCCCAGGCAGTCTTGAGCATCTTTCAGTCCACTAGATGGTGCTGTTCGACAACAACGACAACAAAATCATTTCCTCGAACAATTCCTGGTGTGAAGTTCACGTCTTCATGTCTCTTCCATCCACTAGGTGGCAATCTTACTCCGTCTCAGATGTTTGACGTTCATTAAACTCATTAAACGACTTTAATTTCATCCTATAATGTTCCTGCAATGCATTATGGGTACTCAGTAAGAAGACAGACTTCACCTTGAACTGCATTGTGGGGTCTTCTGAAAGTCTGGCTTCAGACGTGACTATAAAGGACGCTCACTTAAATTAGTGCACTTCGTAATGAAAACCACATTTTAAGACCTTATTTAAAACCAAACCTCAAGTCATGATGACGACGATGATGATGATGATGATGATGTTCATTGTTTACGGTTGTACACGAGGGGTCAAAAAGAACGTCCAGGGATCCGGAGGTTGGTTTCTCCAGTAAACACTTCTCACATTAGACTGGTTTCCTTTTTTTCTCCTAAATGACATTTTGGATCCCTTTACCTCCTCTGTCCTGAGGATGGTGGCAGTTGGAGGTAGCTGGTAGGACGTTGGACTTCTGATCAAAAGTTTCAAACCACACCACAAACACCACAAGTGGCCACTACTGGGCCTTTGAGCAAAACCCAGACTTAACCCTCAACTGCTCAGTTGTGTAAATAAGTTAAACGGATAAAGGAGTCAGCAAAATAAGGGGAAAGTTACAGCTTTACCTCGGACTGTCTGACCTCTTCTAGCACTGGAGACTCCTTCCATTGAACCTGACATTTTTTTTTCAAATCATGTGGCGCATCCACTGTACAAAAGAAACAACATGACGCTAAAACATATGACATTTATGGCATTTAGAAGACGCCCTCATCCAGAGCGACTTTAATTTATCACAACAATAACAACATGTATCATGGATTCAGAGGAGCTGGACTAAACAACCAGTAATAGAAGAACACATCACGTGTACAGATGAAAATAGAGCCTTCTACCCAAGCTCCAGGTAGAGAAAGTGATGTCAAACTGTGTATAACCAATGAGTGTCGGAGTAGAAAAGTCCCGCTGTAACGATAACGGCTGAATGAAAATGAGGTTCTGGATGTCTTGGCAAGTACTTACTGTCGATGATTAACGTTAATCACTTACTAACTTCTTGTTCCATAGCGAGAGCCGTTATGGCCTTTCCAGCTTTGATTTTCTGTATGTTTAATAAGTCGGATGGTTTTCCCATTTCAGGGGACACCCTGGTTTGGACTGCGTGTTATCGTGATGTCGTTGAGTGCAGTGATTTAAGCTCACCTTCGGGTCCATACGGTTATTTCTTACAAAACCCAACAGTGACGTGGTTTAGTTTTTCGACATCACGTTCACATGCTTTGGAATTAAACCTGATACAAGTTCAATCCTGATCTTCCTCCAGACATCAAGTGTTGGACACATTCTCTTTTAAAAAAGTGGATTTTTAAGAAAAGACCAGGCTACAAAAACAACCCAAGTTAACCTCTGTGGGAAAACTTTCTTTAGACACTTTGTCCTTGGCACAACCATTTCAGAATAAAGCGAAGTGGTTAGAATAAAGCACCTGCTTCGGAAACACACACACACACACACACAACACTGATGTCAATTTTAGTTCCTATGAGTGGAATATAATTTCTATCTTTCTTTTTATTATTCGTGTCAAATTGAATTTTACTTTCAGTGGTTCAGCAGTGATGATTACGGTGTGAAAAAGTACTGACGGCATTAAGCAGCAGCAGCAGTCGGAGGTTGTGTGTGTGTTGAAGTCTTGGAAGAAACGCAACCAGAATCAAAAATGAATTCAATTACAAGCTGCTTTCAAACACAATTACACTCCAACTCCAACAAGCGTTTCGTCTCCGAGGAGTTCCAAACGCCTTTGTCTTGTTGATGCTCAGGCCTTCACTAATCACCGTGTGCACTTAAGTAATGACTTGAAAGGAAAAGAAGAAAAAAACAAAACCCCAATCTGACCCCTACATTGTTAGCGGTTAAATGGTCCTTTAGGAGTTCTGTAATGGTTTTGATGGATAACTGAGCTTTTTTTTCCACTTTTTTTTCCTATAAGAAGAAACTTTCTCAACCTTTCAGTCTGTTCGACCTAAAATGGTTAAAAAAATGCCTTTTAGTAGGGATTTAAACTGAAGTGCCAGAAAAACTGGTACACCACTCTAAATACCTGCAAGTCCCATACAGCGAGCTTGTGCGTCCCAGATTCAATAATGGTGAGATCTGCTGACTTAGGTGTGAATGACTAAACCCCACGTAATACGTAATAACTGCAGCATTGGACAAACCCATCAGAATAAATGAATGCAGGGTTTCAAGGTCCCCATCGACACACAGCTCAGTTAGAATGGGAAATAATAAATACGGAGGAAAACAGTACTGAGGACCAGAATGGACAGGTGATACTATTCGGAATAGTGAATCTAAAGAAAAGCCATGGCTGGAGGATAGGTTAAATGCAGAGGTTTTATACATGCGTGTCCAAGTATAGTAGGACAGTCTATAGACTTAAAAGCTCTTTAGTAAATCTCTCCGGATAAAATGAGTATGAGTAATTTCTGTGTTCAGAAGCAATAAAAATGTCCCCAGTGGACATCACAGTGTGGGAATGTAGAGAGGACATCAGAGGCTCTGTAACTTTAAAAAATTGACCAGATCATGATGATTTTTATGAGACGTGTTAATCATCAGATTATCATTTTCTCAAAAGATCTCAAAAATAATAAAGTGACAATTTGGGTTAAACGGAGTGATGTACTAATGATTCATCTGACACACTGACCAGCCTGATCATCTCATTACATCACTGCTTCTCATGGGGTGGGATACGGCAGACCACCAGTTAGTAAACAGTCAGTTCCTGAATTTGATGTGTTGGAAGCAGAAATAAAATGGGCAAGTGTATGGAGATCTGAATGACCAGACTGTGACGTCTAGATGACTGGGTCAGGTCATCTCCAGAACAGCAGGTCCTGTGGGGTGTGTCCCAGTATACAGTGGTTAATACCTACCAAAAACCAAAGACGGACAGCGTTGAACCAGTGACAGGGTCACGTGAGACAGAGACTCAGTGATGTGTGTGTGTGTGGGTGAAGACTGGACCGTCTGGTTCAACCTACAGAAGATCCACAGAAGGATCCGTTAGTAACGTCTTGGTAGCACAGAACACCTTCAGAGGTCTTGAGGAGTCTGTGTGTTGTTGAAAAGGAGCTGTTTAGGCAGGTGGTGGAACAGAAAAAAAAAAAACGGATTAATTGCCCATCTCTGTGCCGTTAGTTTAAAAGCTAAACGCTAATCCGGAGCGGGTTTAAAGTAAATTTACCAGGTAGGTACGACGCGGTACACTGAGAAACAAAAACACAAGGCTGTTTGTATCGTTTTCACGTAGGTTTCTTGTTCAACCCTGAAACACAGAACCTACAGCCGAATTTTAAAGGTCCACATCACCCTCTGCTGGTCAAAGCACCACATTACACAATAACGGGAAATGAGGGACAAAAATTAATGATTAATTCTAAAATATGACCGATTAACAGAAAGAATTAAAAAAAAGAAAGAGTACAAAAGAAACAGAAGAAAAAAGAATTGAAAATTGTTTGGTGTTTAAGAAAAACAAAAACACTGACGTGCCTGAAAACTGGTCCAGACGAGTCCATGCAGACTGGACAGACTGGTGGTGGCTCTATAACGGTGTGGGACCCCTGGAACATCTACAAACCTGGAGAATAACAGGACAATGGACCACCACACACGTTCACAGACACCAGATTACAGTTAGAGAAAAAACTCATTTTGAGTTTGGGAATTAGTCATTCACACCTAAATCACCTGATCTCAGAGTTATTGAAGACATCTGGGACGTCATGTGACACGCTGTGGATTACAGAAATCATCCAACTCAAAATACAACAGGATTGTGGAGCGTTCTGGAGGAAGTCTGGGGTTCAGGACATACAGAATAGATTGCTTACTGGTGGACCAGTTTTTCAGGGACTTCAGTGTGTAGCAAAACAAACAAAAAAAATAAAGAAAAAGAAATAAATTTTAGAACATAAATGCAGGAATAAATAGGAATGAAATGGGTGAAAAAATATAAACAGAAAAGAAAAAAATTATGATAAAAAGTTGTTTTATTATGTAAATAAAAATAAGTAATAAAAGCAAGAAAAGGAACAAGATGAAAAAAACAACAATGATTAAAAAGAAAGAAAATATTTTAAAAATAAATAAAATTAGAAAAGGTAAAGGACAGGGAAGAATAAATGAGAGAAAAATAAAAGAAACAGGTAAAGAACAGAAAAATTTTAAATGAAATTAAAGATTTAAGATTAAGATTTAATAAAAGAAAAGAAGGAAAAGAGAAAGTTTCACATTTAAAGTCTGTTCATCTTAATGAGGTTTAATCTGTAACAGACAAAACTCCAGACTTTTTCCTCCACATTAGTTGAGAATTTTGTTTAATGAGTTTGATGATAAATGCAGTTGGACATTATAGTGAAGTGTTCTGTAGAACTTATAAAAATAAAATCTTCTAACTTCAGAAACACAGGACTGGAACTGAGCGACCTGCAGAGCAAAGAACGACTCGCATCAACCTCCTGAACTGATCTGAACCCCTGTGATTAAAGACCACCAGTGGATTCAGAATAACTTAAACATCTCAAATCTCAGTAAAATTCATCCAGAATAATAAAAACCGAAATAAAAACATGCTGCTGTTAGTGGATGGTGGACGTCTCCTCCGAATCCGGAGGCTGGGACACGGCGCTCAGTCTGCCGCGGGTCTTCCTCCTCTGGTAGGTGCTAATCATCTGCGGGGACGTGTGCTCCACCCAGGCTAGACCTTTGGACAAGACGTCCACGCTCCTGCGGTGTCTCAGGCTGCGTCTCACTGGCCCTCGGCTCTTGGTTATGGGCTTCAGGACGTCCTCGATGCAGAAGTCGAGCTGCTGCCAGGGCTCCAGGTTTTCTTCAGGGGCTGAAGATGGATTCATGTCCTCGTCTTTCTGCTCTACTTCATGTCCTGTCACTTGTCTCATGTCCTCGTCTTTCTGCTCTACTTCATGTCCTGTCACTTGTCTCATGTCCTCATCTTTCTTCTTCTCTACTTCATGTTCGTTTGTCTCTCTCATGTCCTCGTCATTCTTCTCCTCTACTTCATGTCCGTTTGCCTCTCTCACGTCCCCGTCTTTCTCCCCGTCTACTTCATGTCCTGTTGTCTGTCTCACGTCCTCGTCTTTCTGCTCCACTACTACTTTCTCCCTTCCTGATGGCTCCACCATGTCCTGACAGATCTCCTCGTCCTCTTCTACTACCACGGAGACATTTTTCACTCTACTGTTCCTCCGTCCTCTTGGTTTTCCTCTGCTCAGACTTTTTGGCTCGGATTTCCTTCCTACTCTTGGATCGGATTTCTCACAGACAGACTCTTGTCCTGCCGGATTCTCCTCCTGGTCCGATTCCGATTGATGGGCCTCGGTCTTCCGTTCTCCGTCCTCATGCTCATCCTGAGCTTTGGCGCCGCTCCGGCGTCTGTTTGCTGGGTTTCGTCTGCCTCGAGCAGCTCTACCCGTGCTCGCTTGTCTATCCGGAGGCACAACCGAAGGCTCCACAGAGGCTTCTGATTGGACGAGAACATCCGTAAGGACCGAGCGGTCGCTCATGTCGGTATCGGAGTCGCCGCCTACCTTCTGAGGCAAGAAGCGACGGCGCCACAGCGCAGCTGCGGCCACCAGATGAGCCGTGGGGTCCGGCATCGCCGTTTTACTCCGTTTAGAGCTGGGAGTCGAAGAAGGACTGGAGTCAGGATTAGTATCTGTGAAATATGAGACGAGAGGTAACATAAAAAACCCACACATTTTAAATAAAAACAAGATAATGGACTAAGTGTACAGACTATTTTTTTTTTAACTAGCCCAATCTGGCAACCCGATCATTAACAGTCCTGTTCTCCGACACTGAAATGTTGTAGATGCAGAATGGGGCAGAAAAAGTTGCCCCATGGATGTCTATTAGTTCTTGTTGTAGTATTATTTTGACCAATAACTACTCACAGACACACACACGCGCACAGGCGCACACACACGCGCACAGGCACACACACACGCGCACAGAGACACGCGCGCGCGCACAGAGACACACACGTGCGCGCACAGGCACAGAAAGACACACGTGCGCACACAGGCACAGAGAGACACACACGTGCGCGCACAGGCACAGAGAGACACACGCGCAGGCAGGCACAGAAACACACGCACACAGGCACAGAGAGACACGCACACAGGCACAGAGAGACACGCACACAGGCACAGAGAGACACGCACACACACAGGCACAGAGACACACACACACAGGCACAGAGACACGCACACACACGCACAGAGACACGCACACACAGGCACAGAGAGACACGCACACACACAGGCACAGAGAGACACGCACACACACAGGCACAGAGAGACACGCACACACAGGCACAGAGAGACACGCACACACAGGCACAGAGAGACACGCACACACAGGCACAGAGAGAGACACGCACACACAGGCACAGAGAGAGACACGCACACACAGGCACAGAGAGAGACACACACACACAGGCACAGAGAGAGACACACACACACACACACACACACAACGAGACACACACACAGGCACAACGAGACACACACACAGGCACAGAAAGAGGCGCGCACACACACACACACACAGGCACAGAGAGAGGCACACACAGGCACAGAGAGAGGCACACACACACAGGCACAGAGAGACACGCGCGCGCGCACATGCACAGAGAGACGCGCGCGCGCACAGGCACAGAGAGACACGCGCGCGCACAGGCACAGAGAGACACGCGCGCGCACAGGCACAGAGAGACACGCGCGCGCACAGGCAGAGAGACACGCGCGCGCACAGGCACAGAGAGACACACAGGCAGGCACAGAAACACACGCACGCAGGCACAGAAACACACGCACGCAGGCACAGAGAGACACACGCACAGCGGCACAGAGAGAGACACGCACAGCGGCACAGAGAGACACACGCACAGGCACAGAGAGACACACGCACAGGCACAGAGAGAGACACACGCACGCACACACAGGCACAGAAAGAGGCACACGCACACAGGCACAGAAAGAGGCACACACGCACACAGGCACAGAAAGAGGCACACACGCACACAGGCACAGAAAGAGGCACACAGGCACAGAGAGACGCACACGTGCGCGCACACAGGCACAGAGAGACGCACACGTGCGCGCACAGGCACAGAGAGACGCACACGTGCGCGCACAGGCACAGAGAGAC
>JAOVVF010000028.1:1388751-1412391 GCA_028565595.1 Duopalatinus emarginatus
TCTCTCTCTCTCTCTCTCTCTCTCTCTCTCTCTCTCTCTCTCTCTCTCTCTCTCTCTCTCTCTCTCTGTGTGTGTGCCTGCTCTGACACCCTGAGGCAGAATCTGACCCAAGCACAGACCCTACAGCTCTCTCTCATTGGCTCATTGGTAGCAGTTCTTGTGGGATTTGAACTCATGACCTCCAGGTCATGCAGCAGGAGGGAGGGAGGAGGGAGGGAGGGAGGGAGGGGGGTGACGGTGGAAACGTGAACGGGGCCTCACGTGAAACTGTTTACAGGCACAGAGTGATAACGGGTAAATGAGACGTGTTACTGTGTTAAATCTACCATGAGAACCTCTGCAGCTCACACAGTCACTGAACTGACACACACACACACACACACACACAGTGTATAAACTGGATAAAAAATAAAGCAGGATGTTTCTGTTAATCCACACACCGAAAATCAGCCATGTGACAGTTTTAATCCCTCACTTTACCACTGCAGCAGAACATAACTCTCTCTCTCCTTTCATCTTTCTCTCCATCTTTCTCTATCTTTCCCCCTCTCTCTCCTATTATCTCTCTCTCCATCGCTCTCTCTATCTCTTTCTATCTTTTCCTCTCTCTCTCCTCTCATCTCTCCTCTCATCTCTCTCTCCATCGCTCTATCTTTCCCTCTTTCTCTCTATCCTGTCATCATTGTCCCTTCTCTGTTTCTCCTTCCACCTATACTCATCTCTTTATGTTCCTCTCTCTCCTTCCATTTTCCACCTCTCTCTCTCTCTCTCTCTCTCTCTCTCTCTCTCTCTCTCTCTCTCTGTATTTACACCTCTGCATCTCTGCCTGTCAATGACAATTTTAATTTCAGAAGCTTTATTGGCATGACAAATCATTACAATTACAGTCAATTACAGTCGTATTGCCCAAAGCTGGGGTACAAAACAAAACAGAGACAACGACAACAGAAATGGACAAGATTTACAACAACAACCACAACAACAATAATAATAGAATAAGGGAAATTAATGCAAATAAAAATAGAGATGGAAAATAATAATAATAATAATAATAATAATAATAATAATACAATTAGAAAAAAATTAAATAATAGAAGAAAAAATATATAGATATAAAGTAAGTGTGTGTGCTTGTCTCTCTCTCTCACACACACACACACACACACACACACACACACACACACACTTTCACCTGTCTCTATCTCTTTATGCCCCCTTTCTCCATCTCTCTATGTCTGTCTTTCTCTTTTCCATCTCTCTCTTTCTCTCTCTCTCTTTCCCTCCACACACACACACACACACACACACACACACACACACACACAAGGCCCTCATTAATGTGCTGTGTGTAGTTCTTTGAACAGAGGCAGGACTTTAGCCCAGCAGTGCACTGATTCAGTCTGGCCTGTTTATGTCATCCAGCAGAGAACATTCTCTTCTCTTTTTCCACACACACACACACACACACACACACACACACACACACACACCATCAGAAGGTCTTTAGACGTAATCCACAGCGATTATTTCAGACGACATATTAGCACGCTACAGCACTTTACTGTAAAAGTCCTGGAGATAAATAAAACCAGGCAAGCTGTTACACCAGAGCATGAACAATACCGCGTTAGCATCTTAGCTAACACTAGCACTTTCTCCTGTACAGCCTGTTCCACAAACACCCAAATATTCTTATGTTTCTTGTTATGTTGCTATAAAACACAAACATACAGATATAAAGCTAACTACCAAGTTATCTAGCGATTTCTCTACTTCAGCTAGCATTAATCAATCCTTTATGGCCGTTAGCTAGCTATCTATGTTTTTTGCTAACTTATTGTGAAGTTACTTAGCTGAGATAATACCAGACTACGTTATTTAGGCTAGTGCAATTTTATACGTTTATACTCTTATCATGATGCTAGCTAGCTGAGGTAATAAAAAGTCTATTAAATAAAGTAGTGAAACATTAGCTAAATAGACAAGCTAGCTCTTTATGATTAGTTAACCTACTATGATGCTAGCTAGTTGCAGCAATAACTACACAGACTACGCTGATATAACATGCTAACACAGACTAGCGTGTTTAATTAGCTAATATTTAGAGTGCTCTTGAGTAAGTTATCACATAGCTAGCTATCGTTTTGATGATATAAATTTCCCCGGCTCTTTCTTTTTATATTCCTCTCACTCTTTCTCTCTCTCTCTCACACTCTTTCTATCGTTCTCTCATCCTATCCCTCCATCCCCCGTCTGTCTTCCTTACTCTCTGTCCTTTCCATGTCCTTCATTCATCCTTTTTTGTTTCTCTCACTTTCTACATTCATCTTTCTCACCATCTCTCTCTCTCTCTCTCTCAATCCTTCCATCACTTTCTCTTTTTTCCTTCATCTAGCTTTCTCCTCCCCGCATTATAACTGTCTTTCTCTCAATCTTTTATTAAATACATTTCTCCCACTCTTTCTCCAAACATTCCCTCTCTCTCCCACTCTCACGCTATCCCTCCATCTCTTTCCTTCTCTCTCTCTCCCCACCTGAATTTGTTCTTTTCCTTCCTGTCTTTTCTTCTCGTTATATCCGACTCTCTCGCCCCTTCATTCATCTGTCCTTCATTCGTCTCTTTCAATTTCTTCCACTGTGTATACTCCTCTTTCACAATCCTGCCATCCGTCTCTCTTCCCCGTCCAGCCTTCATCTTCTCTCGTTCTGTCACTCCCTTTCATTTATCTCTCTCTCTTCCATACCTCTTTTTATTATATGTACATATCTCTCCATCTCTCTTTCTCTTTACATCCGTCTCTCTCATTTTCTATCTGTCCCTCGCTCACTCTTGCTGTCGTGCTATCCCTCCGTCTCTCTCATCCACCTCCATCTCTCTTCCTTTCTTCCGTCCATCTTTATCACTGTCTTTCATTTGTTACATCTCTCACTCTCCCGTTTATATCCTCCATACATCTGTTTCCATTTCTCACACTTGCTGCATTTCTTCTTTCTCCCCATCTCTCTATCTCTCCATCTCTCCTTCTTTCTATTTCCGCCCAGCTTTATCCTCCCCTGTAAAGTTGTTACTGTCTCTTTCTTTTCTTCCTTTATCTCTCTTTCTCTTAATTTTGTATTATGCACATTTCTCCCACTCGTTCTCTCTCTCTCTCTCTCTCTCTCTCTCTCTCTCAGGGGGTGATTAGTGCAGTAGGAGCTCCAGCTGTGTTCATGCTGACTTTTTGCTCTGCTAATTCACACAGCTGTGGCCACCACACTCACGCAGCATGTAGCAGCTGGGTCACCATGCCGGTGTGTGTGTGTGTGTGTGTGTGTGTGTGTGTGTGTGTGTGTAGTCAGACTGTATTCTGCTCAGTCACTTCAATAAATCCACTGTTGAGAGTGAAATAGAGAGAGAGAGGAGGGGGGGATAATGAGAATGGATTGCACAGTGGTTGTGTTAGATTGGTGTGTACGTCCGGTGAATAACTAAAGAGGAAGTCAAGGCTACGGTAATCGAGCGACGGAGATCAGGAACAGTTCCTGATAGCGACATCCTGAAAACCAACAAGCGAGACAGACAGAGATAAAGATATTCCAGAGAGACAGAATCTTTCATAACACCGCCACCTTTACACACTGACTGTAGAGCAGGTTAACATTCAACCACGAGCACTGAGTAACACACACACCAAGGACACCGGTTTAATACATGGTAGGTCCCCTACAGGACATGGACTCCCTGAGCTCGTGTATATATTCTGTAGGTACTGAACACCAGACTTCCTCCAGAACGATCGACAATCCTGTCGTATTCTGAGGTGGAGGATTTCTATGTTCACAGCGTGTCACATGACCTCCCAGATGTGTTCAATACTGCGTCCGAAATGACATACTCCCGTACTAGTTAGTATGCAAATCTAGTATGCGACATGATGTAGTGTGTCCGAATACGTATCAGGTAGTATGTGAAAGGTTCCTGGATGTCCTACCAGGTTGGAAGAGATTTTCTAGTACGCTCCACCAGCACACTATGCGAGAGCCTGACGTATCCCATAATGCACTGCGATCGAACTGAGAGCCTGTTTTATCTGTAACTGAGACGGAGAGAGTTTATGATTATCAGTGTAGGCTGAGCTGAGAAACATTTTTAATTACAAATGAAATTTAAAGTTAATTTAAATTGAAACTATAAATAATTACTGTGTGGGACTCTAGCGGTGTGATGTCATGGGTCAAAGGTTGTTGGTAACATGGCGGATAAAGTGCGTTCGAGGTGGTGTTCATACTACACGCTCGCATACTAGAAGTGTATACTAGATTAGCGGTTAAATAGTATATACTCGCTCCAAACTAGTAGGTAGTGTTCAAGTGTATTTTGGACGCAGCTCTGGTGATTTAGATGTGAATGACTAATCTAACTCCCAAAAGATGAGTGTTCCTCTGACTATAATCTGGTGTCTCTAGACGTGTGTGGTGGTCCATTGTCCTGTTAGAAAAGGACAAACCTGTCAGAATGAATACAGGACTGTCACACAGGATCTGCATCCAAAATAACACTACCTACTAGTTTGGAGCGAGTATATACTATTTAACCGCTAATCTAGTATACACTTCTAGTATGCGAGCGTGTAGTATGAACACCACCTCGGACGCACTCGATCCGCCATCTTACCAACAACAAGAGGTCACACCAGTTAAGTTCCCACACAATAATTATTTATAGTTTCAATTTTAAACTTTGTTTATAATTAATAAATTAATACTGATAGTCATAAATTCGATCCGTCTCGTTTACAGATAAAACAGGCTCTCAGTTCGATCGCAGTGCATTATGGGATACGTCAGGCTCTCGGATAGTGTGCTGTGGAGCGTACTAGAAAATCTCTCCTGACCTGGTAGGACATCCGGGAACCTTTTACATACTACCTGATACGTACTAGGTATTCGGAGGCACTACATCGTGTCGCATACTAGACTCGCATACTAACTAGTATGGTAGTATGCCATCTCGGATGCAGCCATAGTGGTCACTATTTGTCCCATGGAATGCCTGCTAAATGAACCCTATTGCATTACGGAGCCGCCACCAGCCTTTTCCTGGCACGTCACTGTACATATTTTGCTCTGTCTGCCTGTCCCTCTCTCTAGGCTTGTTCAATTCCCAGAAAAGACAAGATACGACTGAAATGCCCTTTCGTAGGACACCTGTCAGGACCGCAGCAACACCCAGAAGCCCCAAGGGGTCACATGACCCCTGTCGTGCAACTGAATCGCGCTTCCGGGGATTGCCTGGAAGACTTTAAAAGCCGTGGTTGGGGAGATTTATGTTGTAATTGTTTGGATGTTGAAGTACATGCACATGCCCTTTTCCCTATGGACGCTAAATACCGATGACTCCGGTTTCCTGGTTTCCTTGTTTACGCCCCTTTTGACATTGCTTGGCACTTTGGGTTCGTGCTTCTTTTAATTTGAACTGTCTCTAAGTTTATTAAAGGTTTCTCCGCCCATCCATCCAAACCTCCTGCCAGCGTAAGTACTTTTTATACTCGCACACACACACACACACACACACACCAGCTTCGTGTAGAAGAGCACAAATGTGACCGCACCAAATCCCTCAACTGCCCTCTTTTCTCATTTAATTTCTCCATCTCTATTTCTATGTCCATCTCTTATTACATCAGCCTGTCTCTCCTTTCTCTGTCCTTCATCCATCTCTCTTGCCATCTCTCACCATGCACCTTCCTCCTCCTTCACTTTCTCTATCCCAGTAACCTCGCTCTTCTTCCTCCATCCAGCTTTAGGTTCTCCTTTTTATAACCGTCTCCTTCATTCTCTCAGTTTTGTATTATATACATTCAGGCGTAGTTCAGACACCATCATCAAGTCCAGGAACAGGACTAGTGGAGATCAGAATCAGTATTACTACAGCATCACTAACATACACCGATCAGCCGTAAGACTAAAACCTCCTGCCTGAACAGTTCTGACCCGTCGAGGCATGGACATGGACCCACGAGACGTCTGAAGGTGTTCTGTGGTATCTGACACCAAGACATTAGCAACAGATCCTTCTGTAGGATCCTCTGTAGGATCTTCTGTGGGATCGGATCAGACGCGGTCATGATCTGACCCAGTCCTCTAGACATGGATTTGGATATTGGATATTTGGACTTGCTCATTTTTCCTGCTTCCAACACATCGACTTTCAGAACTGACTGTAATTGCTATCTAATATGTCCCACCCCTTGGCAGGTGCCACTGTAATGAAGATGCAGTTGGGAATAGTGGGTATTTAAGGAATGATGTGGGACCTAGAATGTGGAGAAGAGTGATGGTCTGAGGAAAAGGAGGGGTCTGGTCCTGATGGAGAGGAACATGTGTGGTTGAGTCCGAGTCACAGTCGAGCTGGACTGACAGTAAGTCGAGATGGAGGATAAAAAAAAGCCAAAGATTTACTTTAACTATCATTAACTTTACAGAGACCGAGAACGTATTCATTGAGAATCTGAAAATCAGCCGTAGGCTTTAAGACCAGAGGTCACCGGTTTGATCCCCAATACAGACCAGACTCGACTCAAGTGCCCTTGACCAAGACACCCAACCCACCCCCAACTGCTCCAGGTCTCCGTAGTAGTGTTACAAACTGCTCTGGTGTGTGTGTGTGTGTGTGTGTGTGTTTCACTGCACGAATGGGTTGAACATGGAAGTTAAGGTCCTTCCGTGTGTGCAAGCACAGCGGTCAATGACTCACTTCACTCACTTCCCAAGACGTCCTTCATCCTTACATCCACCGCACTGCACCATGCTCCCTCCCGTCCTCTAACACTGCTCGACTGGTCCCACCACCTCTCAGGAAGGCATGCATCATGACTCTGATCAGGTTTGGCACTGAAATGGAACAAACGTCCGCTAGATGTCTGTACAGCTGAGAGCTGAGTCACCTGCAGTTCTAAAGACCTTCCAACTTCCTGTAGTTCGTACATTACCACTCTAATTTAATCAAGAAAAACCTGCTGCATGTGCTTTTCTTTTCTTACCCCATGACAGAGTTGTAGACTGACGGTATTATTAGTCTGTGTCCTAGTCAAACCGTACCAGGACGTACTCTACCGTTAACCCCCCCGGCACAGATGTAGCTGCTCACTGTGGACGTAGCAGGTCAGGGGTACCTCAGTGGTAAACATGCTGGCCAATCAGATCAGAAGGTTGTCGGTTTCAATCCCAGCATGACCCTTAACCCTCGACTGCTTGGTTGGATACATAATTATAAAGTCATGATGGCTGAAGGACATGAGAACGTTACTGGATTACAGTGATGATGCAGGTCAGATACACCTGGTCTTCACATCTGGTAGACTGATGGTCTTTTTCACCTTCATACCCTCTGGTCTGTCTGCACCAGCCTCCAGAGTTTGCCAAAATGTCCACACTCAGACCAAGTCCCATGTTGCAGGTTGAGGGTAATAAGATCAGGCAGCTCAGTCAGGAGTAAATAAATGGCCTGTACACCAGGGGGACAGACTGGTGCAGGAATAAAACTGATATTTCTTTCATCTGATCCGAAGCTGAGGACCAACATGAACCTGGAGAATGTGTGTGTTTATCAGAGAGAGGTAATAGTTAGGATTAGTGTGAGGGAGGGAGAGAGAGAGAGAGAGAGAGAGAGAAAGAAAGACAGAGATGGACAAAGAGACTGAGAATGGGACAGAAAGGCAAACAGACAGAGAGACTGAGAAAGAGTCAGAGACAGAAAGACAGAATTGGACAGAGACTGAAAATGAGACAGAAAGGCAGAGAGACAGAGAGACTGAGAAAGAGTCAGAGACAGAAAGACAGATGGACAGAGAGACTGAGAATGAGACAGAAAGGCAGAGAGACTGAGAAAGCGTCAGAGACAGAAAGACAGAGTTGGACAGAGAGATTGAGAAAGAGTCAGAGATAGAAAGACAGATGGACAGAGAGACTGAAAATGAGACAGAAAGGCAGAGAGACAGAGAGACTGAGAAAGAGTCAGAGACAGAAAGACAGAGAGACTGAGAATGAGACAGAAAGGCAGAGAGACTGAGAAAGAGTCAGAGACAGAAAGACAGAGTTGGACAGAGAGATTGAGAAAGAGTCAGAGATGGACAGAGAGACTGAGAAAGAGACAGAAAGGCAGAGAGACAGTGAGACTGAGAAAGAGTCAGAGACAGAAAGACAGAGATGGACAGAGAGACTGAGAATGAGAGAGACCGACAGAGAAATGGACAGAGAGACCAGGAGACAAATAGATAGACAAAGAGATTGACAGAGAGACTGAGAATGAGATAGAGAGACAGACAGAGAGAAGGGGGGGGGTAATGAAAACCCACTGCGCCGTGGTCATGTTCCACTGGAGGACGAGTACAGACATGATGACAAACTACCAGCCATGTGACCAGAAGGTTGCAGGTTCAATCCCTGTGATCATCAAGACATGACTGAAGAGTCCCTGATCAAAGACACAGACTGCTCCACCTGCTCCGTGGGTGCCGCGGGAACAGGTTCCGCACAGCACCGGGTACGTGTGTGTCCTGAAAAATCCTGAAAATAAAGCTCTAGAACCACGTGGAGGTTCTCGAGATGTTGTGATGAGACGCGACCCGTTTCCAGAACACAGCTCACACTCGGTGAATCGAACTTTATTTCATGTGAATATGTACATATATAAAAAATAAGGACATATGTACATTAATAATAAATATCAACATTTGGAGTTTTTTTTTTGTACAAGCGAAATAAGTTACTAAACATTATACTTAAAATTATAAAATAATAATAATAATAGTAAAAAAACAACAACAACGAGACACATTTATTAAAAAAGCAGGCAGTAAAGTTAAAAAAAACAAAAACAAAAAACAAAAACATTAACATTTGGCCACAAAAGAAGAAGAGAAATGGTGTCTTTATAACACGACACATGCCATGCGGTATGTGTGTGTGTGTGTGTGTATGTGTGTGTGTGTCTGTGTGTGTGTGTGTAAAAATCCTGTGAGAAAGTCAGTACAGATATAAATGAAGTCTTTTATTAAGCACATGGGGCTGTGTTTAAATCCTCCACCTCCACTTGCACCTAAGTGCACTTCACTATACAATCAGCAGCATATAGTGCACTTAACCAGCTTTAAAGTCACCTAGCAAACGTGGACCAGATTTATCAATGTCTCCAGCGCAAGGGCTGTGTCTTATTTCTTCTTTAAGAGCATGTAGAGCACTTTAAAGTCTCCTTATAGACAACTAAACACCGTGGCTGTGTCTCAGTCCCAGTTCTCTGCCCTCGCCAACTGTGGAGTGCGCACTTCCTTAAAAAGTAAAAGAGTGACACTCGGCTTGTAAGACCAGGAAACGGACTTCTGCCTTCAAGCCTTTAAAGTGCCCCGCATGACTTCCTAATTAGTAAACGAAGTCCACTTGACGACTTTAAAGTCAGTCTCCTTGTCGAAGTGGCCGAGTGGCACACGGGCTGCGTCTCAATCGCCACTGTTCTTCTAAATCAGACAATATAGCGCACTTGATAACTTCACACACGTGAGCCATTAGCACACGGGCTGCGTCTCAATCACCACTCTTCTGCCCTTGAAGTGCACTACATTACGTGAATGAGAAACAGCTGGAGGTTTTTTTCCCCACACAAATGACTCGCATGCAATCGCAATTCGACCTCAGCGGAGCATGAAGAACCTTAACCTTGACTTTAACCAATCACAAGCCCTCGTGGCGCTGTTGCCATGTGAACCTGATCGTTGAAACGGCAGCAACGTTAAACAATCCTTCAAAACCGAGACCACCGTGTAGCTTGGCGTGTGTCGATATTTAGGTTTCAGGTTACGATTTTACAAATCAATTAATTATTTAATTAATTGATTGATTAATTTTACAAATTGTTTTTTTTTTTCAGTTCCCCAAATGCAGTCGATTAACATGTTCAGTGTTTAAAGTTTAAGTAGCTAACAACTAACTGACATTAACCTGGTAGCTATCGGTAGCTACCGGTAGCTATTGGTAGCTATTGGTAGCTAATGGTAGCTACCGGTAGCTACTAGTAGCTATCGGTAACTATTGGTAGCCACTGGTAGCTAACGGTAGCTACTGGTATCCATTGGTAGCTACTTGTAGCTACTGGTAGTCTTCCTGCGTACCTTTCTTGTAAAATAAAAGGGATCTCCGCGGCCCATGGCAACCAGTAAACAGGTTAATGATTCCAAGCGAACTCTTCTAGGATGCATATTTGTCGTACGTGTTTGTGCAATGAGTTCATAATTAAGCATATTTACTAACAGAAGATCCAGAAGATCTGCACATAAAAGACAAACATTTCTTGGAATGTTAACTTGCAACTGTTATTAGCGAACTCGGCCATTGGCCAGTTAGTGTACGCAAAATGCAATAAAAACAATGAACCCAAGTCGTTGCTGAATTCTCGATTCTGATTGGTCAAGCGTAGAAAAGCAGCTCTGACGGGTTGATGTAGTTGGAATACAATATCATTTCCATGGTAACAGCTTATTCACAGGGATGTACGGTAGGGCGGACGTTCCGCATAAACTGTCATAAACCACATGGTGACATTAATGGAAGGAGTCTCCAGTGTCAGAGACAAAGCTGTACACGTCCTTATCCAGAGGGACTCACATTCACCTCATTTATACAACCAAGCCTTCACCAGCAGGGGCAGCTTGGTGTTAGTGGTGGGATTTAAACTCATGACTTTAACCACTGAGCTCTAACTGCTCATTATAGCTGCTAGAACAGGAATGAATTCATTTCCTGAACCTTCCTGATGATTAAACTTGACTACAAACATGTTGCTGTGGTATAAGAAAAATAAAACATTGGTATTGTTTCATTCCTTATGTATAAACCTGGTCAGTGGAGCGATTTGTTTCCAACTGAATCTTTCCAATGTAATACTGATTTGGATTCAAATGACACAAATGATGATTCGTTTTGGTTGTTACATCGAAAGTCTACGTATCAAAAACAAGAATGAAGAATGGGCGTGTTTACCTGTATGTAGTGCGACATACAAAAAAAAAACATTTTGGAAATTTCCTGCCCAGTTTAACATCTCTTACAACACGCTCCGTGATGCTGACGTGGAGCTGACGAGTTAACGAGTACAGTCAAACTTCCCAAAATATAACATTAGCATGACTGCTAATGTTAGCTAAATTAGTTTGTGTTGCGTGTAATCTGATGTGTAACCACGAGGGCACTGGTTCTAGTGGTTGAATCTCAAAAATGGCCTGAATTACAGCAGTTTTTCAGAAATTCCCATTCAAAAAGATGGGAAGCTTTTCCTGGGAAAAATTAGTTAAGCAGGAGAAGAGAAGCACGTTTTCACAAACGGTATACAAGCACACTTCTCCCTAACATTCCGGTTAGTGTAGCATTCGTCCCGTGCCGTTAACTTGAAGGCGGTAAGAGAAGATACGATTCGAAAATCAGGCGATTAGCGTGTCGCTTGTGCAAAACATTAAATGACCTCATTTGTTGACGTAAACAAAAAAAAAATTCTAAATAAACACAGTGAAGAGGAGGAGAATGAGGGATATGGTTGCTTGGAACCACAAAACCAATATCGCTGGCTTTTCTGTACCCATGATTGACAAGCCTACGCCCCGCCCCCTGATGGTATGCAGAATATGATAATTGGTCAGAATGTATGGCACTGTGATTACCTGATCTGACATGATGACCAAAAATACCTTGTAGTCTTTAACCTGGTTAACTGGTCCTGCATCCATTTATTTATGTCCAATAACTTCATCCCATTGTTATTTACTGAATGACCGACGATCGGCACACGCCCTCCTGTATCTAGGGTAGGTTCTCACGATGTTGAGAAAGCTCCGCCCCCTGAGAAATCGCTGGGTATTATTAGGCTTGTGCACAAACAACAAAGCGTTAATGAGAAATTAAGACGTCTTTCTGTGAATAGGCTGAAATTCTCCATTCAATTTTTTTCATTGCTTTTTTTTTTATGTCCAGACAACAGAACGGAGAACAGAGTGCAGCTGCTTGAAAACATGGTAAAGCTTCATGCCACAAAATATATAGATTTTTTTTTTCCTCCATCAAAAAAGAGATTAATAACAAAGCAAAGCCTCGGTACGCTTGTGTAGTAGAAGAGTTCGTGTGTGTGTGTGCAGTGGACGGACTCCGAACTTAAATAAGATATAAAAAAAGAAAAGAAGGAAGAGAAGAAAAAAAACCATCTGCAGTCTACTTTGGCTTAGCCCATGCTGAAGAGGCACAAAATCAAAAACAAAATCACAATGTCTTTCTTTTTTTTAAACTTCTTTTTTTTTTCAAGAGTCTGAGTCATCATGAGTAAGACTTGGTGAACTTTTGCACTTCGGATAGAGAGAAAAAAACACCGCCGGATTTTAGAGCTTCATGCAGAAAAATGTCGATCCGGGCGTCAGAGTCTGCTGTAGTACCTCACGGATGGATGACCCACTTCTCCGCGTTACACGTCGGCAAAAAGTGACAAAAGTCCTCGGGTTTTGTCTGACGGTTCAGTGTGAAGAGGTGCGAGACTGAAAAAGAGAGAAAAAGAAAACATTAAACTATGATGCTAAAATACTTTCATCATCCTGGACACTGAAATGCTAATCATGCTAATTATGACGCTAATAGTAAAAGCAGCTAGTTTTTTTTGCGCTCACCTGCGTTGAATGGGACGGAGCCTCTGATTGGATGACGCAGCAACATCCGAGCCACCGGCATCCAATCAGGGTGAGTCTGGCGTCCTATCACGGTGAAGTAAATATCCAGAAGTGATTCCTGCACAGTAATGCACTTGTAGAAACGTATTTCTTTTTGTCTTGTTTTTTTTTTGTTTTTTTTTACAGTAATGATGTGAACGCAGTTCATCACGCAGTTTTTCCAAGTCGGCATCAAAAAACACTCGTCTCTGTTTACAAAACCGAAAAGTCTCCGATAAAAGGACAGAGAGATAAACCGCCCGTCCTTCACATTCACGTTCCACCCCGAGGCGACCAAGCGTCCCCGTGTCCTCCTCCGTCGCGCCGGGCGTTACAGAAATACCAAGAAAAAAACCTTTAAATTACAAACCTCACAATATATTAGTGCTTTGAGACCGAAGACATTCTCAGAAGAAAAAAAAATCGAGCCGTAAGAGAAAGACGGACAGTTTCTTTCGCTCTTTTTTACGGCATCCTTCATTCGTTTTTGTCCTCTCTCTCTCTCATCTTTCACACTTTTTTTCTTTCAAAAAGTATGATTGTCGTCTTGCGAATCAAAAGTTCCCCCGTTTCCCCACCCCCCCTCCCTCCCTCCTCCAATCCTGAAACAGGACGCGAATAGTCAAAGTGTGGCTCCTCCCGCGTGTTTGATTGACAGCTAAATCTGATGACCTCTTTTTTTAGCCGTCGCCATGAAATGAAACCCATTTAGTCGATGGAGAGATCATGACTCCGTGTATGCCGGTTAGCCGTTAGCGTTAGCATGCCACCTGCTGGAGGACTGGCGTTAGCCGAGAGACAGAGAGAGAGAGAGAGAGAGAGAGAAAATGGTTCTGATGAAAGGAATGAGAGACGGTGAAAGAAAGAGGAAGGATGTGTCTCCGTGAAGGAGGGAGGTAGGTGACTGTTTGGCGTCTCCGTTTGTGCTCTACACCGACGACTCTTCGGGGTTGGCGTCAGGCAGGACGCTTCTCTGCTGCAGTGTCCTCCGGAGCTCCTCCTTAAAAGGGCTGGTGTAGTCGTTCTCCCGGGCACTGATCCCCAGCTTTCCACCAACTCCTCCCATTCCTCCTGCACTCATCCCTCCGTTGGCCCGCTCCTCAGCAGCCATGCTCAGGCTCAGTCGAACGTACCCGTTGGTGCCGGAGTTCCGGATGTTCGTGAGGCTCAGGCGGCTGGGTGAGTGTAGCGGCTGCCCGGGGATAGCGCTCGGAGAAGACGAAGACGCGTGTCCTGGGACGATCTTTAACGATCCGTCCGAGTAGTAATAATTGGCGCCGGTTTCCCAGAAGCGATCCTCGTCCTTGTTTGAGCTTGTGGGCATCTTACTGGGGACGAAGCTGGGCGCCTCTTTGGGCAGCGTGATCGGGTAGACCAGCGTACTCTCCAACGGCTTCATCTCGGCAGTTCCCGCTTTCCCCAGAGCTAATTTCAGCCTGCGGCGCAGGTAGAGGGCGCCGGCGAGCAGCACCAGACAAGTCACGCCCAACGCGATCACCAGCACCCAGAAAAGCCCCATGCTGGCATCCGGAGCTCGCGCTTCCATGAACACCGGAGCGCTGGCCACCACCGCCACCTGGTAGCGCTCCGTCTGGAACTTCACTCCCTGCTCCTCCGAGTAGCAGACGTAGCGTCCGGCTTGGAGCGCCCCCGCCTGGGGGATGACTAGAGCGCGAAGAGTGAGATCGAAACGTGGACCTGACGTGTCTGAGTCAGACGACAGCAAAAGCTCACGGTCGTTCAGAGCCCATGAGGGACGTGCGAGGTTCGAGACCAGCTGGCACGGCAGCACGAGATCCGAACCCACAACCACAGTCACGTTCCTCAAGCGGGAATGTTCTGGAAGACAGGAAATAAAGAACAGGTACAGGTCAGGAAGCGGTCCTAGGGATTTATTGTATAGTTTTAAGTTGATTGTGACTGGTTGGTTGTCCAGCAGGGGGCAGCAGGCAGGGACTGACCTGGACTCGGGATGGAGACCGGCTTACCGAAATTGACCTTTGACCCTCGGTTGAATCTCTCCAGCATGAGATCCTGAGTGAGAGTGGACATGGACCTGTAGGGGGACAAGAGACATCTGTTACACACACACACACTAACACACTTAATACACACATTCTAACACACACACTAATATATAATGAGAATAAAACAGGACCAAAAAATGAAAGAGAGAAAAGAGGAGAGAAAAAAGAGCAGAGTTTAGAAGTGAAACACAAAGAAATGTAGAATCTGGGGAAATAAATAAAATGAAAAATGAGAGAAAAAAGGAAGAAAATAAAAACAAAGGAGAAAAAAAAACAAAGGAGAAAAGAACCTGAAAAAAGAAGAAGAGAGAAGAAAAGATGGATGTAGACGTCTGAAGAGGAGGAGGAGGAGCGATGGAGCCAAACGGAGGGTCATCAAACACTCAGCTTGCTTGTGTATGTGTGTGTTTGTGGTGTGTGTGTGTGTGTGTGTGTGTGTGTGTGTGTGTGTGTGTGTGTGTGTGTACCCGCGGTGGAGGTCGATGCGGACACAGGCTCGTCCCTCGCTGTCCCAGGCACAGTACGGATCTCTGGACAGCCAGCAGTCCGGCTGAGAGTGATAACGACTGCAGTTAGCCAAGGGCAACTGTAACACCTCGGACCGAGAACCGATGTACAGATACTTCTACACACACACACACACACACACACACACGCACACACACACACACACACAGAGAGAGAGAGAACACTGTTAACACTGAAGCAGAAACCAAATTAGATCTTGCTGTATGTATGTGTGTGTGTGTGTGTGTGTGTGTGTGTGTGTGTTACCTTGCTGTGTGAAATGGTCAGACTGTCGACAGGCTGCGGAGAATCAAACAGCTGGATCTCCTCAATCACGTGGGCCTCAGATCCAACAATCACCACACGCCGGAGCCATCCGTCAGCTGGACGGAGAGAGAGAGACAGAGAGAGAGACAAAGAGAGACAGAGACAGACAGACAGACAGAGAGAGAGACAGAGACAGAGAGACAGAGACAGACAGACAGAGACAGAGAGACAGAGAGAGAGAAAGAGAAAGAGAGAGACAAACAGAGACAGAGAGAGAGAGAGAAAGAGAAACAGAGACAGAGAGAGAGACAGACAAAGAGAGAGACAGAGAGAGAGATATTACATTAAAATAGTTTTGAAATAATGAAAAATATATTTTAGTTCAAATGTAAAAGTAATAGACCATCTTTTAATATTACTACTAAAAAATTATACATTAGTAAAAATATATAAATAAATAACAAGAAAATAATTTAATACAATAAGACCAATAAAATTATAAATAAATAACAAACAAACAAACAAGCAAACAATTTATAATACAAATAAATACACATGAATAAAAATGTAACTATACAAATATATATAAATATTAAATAAAATAGAAATAATAAATATAATATATAAACATGTATAAATACAGAATGAAATACAAACTATAACAATATTAAAGAACTGTTTATTGTGAATGTGTTCTGTAATAAACACCAGCAATGTTTCAGTGTCTGTATAAAGTAGAGGGATGAACAGAGTGAAAAGAGGAGTAGAGAAGAAGGAGGATGAGTAAAAGGATGAGTAGAGAAGGAGGAGGATGTTATAAATGTCTTTACACGTCTCCACTGGGTGAAGCGACTCTTTAATCTGACTAACGAATGCAACCTGCAAATGTGCTAACAATAGAGAATCCTGTGTGTGTGTGTGTGTGTGTGTGTGTGTGTGTGTGTGTGTGTGTGTGTGTGAGAGAGAGAGAGAGAGAGAGAGAGAGAGAAAGCTTTATGGGGTTCTGTCATTTTTGATGCCTTTATTCTATTGCTGTCTACTGATAAACACAAAAGCATCAGGGAGGAAACAAATTCTGACCCTGTTTATTCAAGCTACAGTATGTCAGAAATCCATCTCTGCCTCCCCACCACCCCACCCGCCTCTGTCTCTGTGTCTCTCTCTCTCTCTATCTGTCTCACACACAGCTGTATTCCCTCATCTCCCATATTTCACCATTTTCACAGTGTGGCCATTTGAACCCATTTCATGTCCTTGCTGACATTCTTCTCTTCATGTATCATAATTGTGTCTGTCATTATGCTGACATTTAGCCCACCAACAGTACTGTAGTAAACACACACACACACACACACACACACAAAACTCCTTCATGTCACGTGTATGCTAAGGTTGTCAATGATTAATTAACAATGATGAATTGGTGGTTAGGTGGGGTTATTGTGAGAAGCTCTCACATTTATGTCGATATGTATGAATAATGACTTCATCAGTAGCTCGACTACTGGAGAGAGGTGGCGTTTTCCATTATCATCCACTGGACTGCAATTAGCGTGCACTGCAATTACCATGCTCTATGCAACTACGCTACAAAAGCCAACAGAAAATTAAAGAAATAGTCCAGTATTATTAGTATATTAGAGTTCAGTGATGTTCATATCTGCAGGTGAGAATACAGCTATTTGATTAGGATTAAAAAAAAACAGTAGTGAACGTTCAAGTGAGATGGTCTTATTCCAGGTCAAGTGAAACCTTAGCAGGGTTCAACTGCACTGAGAAAGCATTTTTTCCCTGAATCAATCCAGCCAAACCTGCCCTGTCTTTTGAGATGCATTGCAGCATTTCTCTGTAGATCTGCTACAGCAATGTAGTACAAACAATGGACAGAACTGTAGAACTGCAGAAAGTTATGTGGAGATTTGGACCAACAATCAGAATAAACAGCTGGTACAGCCTACACATGCTTCAATAGAAGTGATGGAAAATGTGAGCGTTTGTACAAAGAAGTTATTATGGTCATTATAATAACCTGCTTACGTTTAACTATGGACCTAGAAACCAGTGGTGGCTTGCGGTTTTAAAAGTAATTTTATTTTAATCTAATTTTTTAATCTTAATCCTTCTTAAGATTCTTATGTGATATCAAGGATAACGTCCAGTCTCAAACTCTGATTGGGTGTTCACAGTGGTTGGTCACTGATGTTATGCGCTAAATTCAGGGCCTCTGGTTAAACCTGCCCAAAGGGAGGTTTGTCCTTCCTTGCTCTCATTAACCCTCATTCTAAACTCTGGGGCTCATAAGCCGCTGGGGTAATGACCATTTACAATGGAGAGTAATAGGAGGCTTGAGGAGGTTGGACCTCTGTACAGTATTTTTCTTTTGTGGTCGGGGTGCTGGCTATTTTGTCACAAGGAATCTATTTTTGTGACTTTGAAGTAATAAAATACTAATATTAGTAGTTAAGTATATTAATTTATTACATTTATGTGTATTTATTTTAACATGTGTTATTTAATCTGCCTATAATAAAAAAGCATTTGATATGTAAAGCATAACCTCAACACTGTTAAAAAAAAAAAAAAAAAAAGTTGTTTTAATGGCAAAACCTTCACAATATAATCCAATGCCGTCACTGATTCCCAAATATCAATGGTGCCAACATTAATGATTCACAAGTTGGTTTGCTTGTTAAATGTGCTTCTGCCCCAGTGACCTAATGTATTCATAATCTGGGGTGTTCAGCTTCAGTTCCAGCTTACATGGTGTTAGATAATTAGTCTGAGCTCATTATAGGGCTCTCATATGCTCTGAGGTAATGTGAGGAGTGGATGGGAATGGCAACAGCAAGAGCTCCAGTGAAAGAATTCACAGCCCAGACAGTCACTGGGGGTTTCTCTCACTTTTTCTCCCTCAAAAATCTCGCTCTCCTCCCTCTGATGAGTCACAGTTCGGTCGCAATGGAAAGATCATTAATGAACTGTCTAATTCAGAGTGATTGGTATGTTTTCATGTTCAGGGTGAAGCGACGTCATGTTTGCAGAGGCAGCCGGAGGAGAAATGAAGTGTAATTGCGTATAAATTTTCATACTGTTTTTGTCATATGTAGTGCAGCAAATGAAATGAGGAGCTAGAAATAGAGTTTCCGATTTTATGAGAAATCGTAAGCTCCCTGGGTGGACGTGTGTCTACAATCTATTTCAATACTTTATGAAATAAAGGAGAATGATAACATGAAAATGTTTTTTTTTTCTTCTTTTGGAAATGATTTAATATTTTACACTTTGAAAAGAAACACTGGAGAAGCAGTAATTAGTTTACCTCAGAACTCAGGTTGGTGGTGAGGACAGGATTGGAAGAGTGTGTGGAGAAGGTGATATGATGGTGTTTGACAGCGTGGAGATGAGAAGGACTGTTTGAGCAGTGGGTCAGTTATGCAATGTGCTTGCAAGATATCATATGGAGAGAGAGAGAGAGAGAGAGAGAGAGAATACAATGGTGCTGCATACTGTCTTGCACTGACTTTAATTTGTACCCTGTTCATATTACTAGCTTTCATTCTATTGATTACTGTGCCACAGAATGATTACTATAAGTCTAAGAGGTGGTTAGAAGGTGTACTGCTGGTGATGTTCCTGTGGGGAGTGGGACCTCAGTGAGTAAAGCTCTAAGCTAGTCATAGAACATTCTCAAGACTGCATGAAATCCATTTATGGTTTTTTTTTTTTTGTTTTTTTTCAGCAAGAGACGGAGATGTTCACAAGTCCCTCGTCAAGTCCCTTGTCTCTAAACTGAAGTCAGGGTCAAGATTCACTTCTTTAAGCTGAATTCTAAGGTAAGGTTCATGTTTCTGAGCTTAAGTCCATGTAAAGTTTCGTGTCTATGAGCTAATGGAGACCCAAAGACATTTTTAGTGATCACAAATTAAGTCTCTAGTGTCTGAGCTGAAGTCTGGGTCACGTTTTATGTCTCTGAGCTGATGTCTGAGTCACGTTTCACATATGTCTCTGAGTCCAAGTCAAGTTTTTTCCTGAGCCAAAAAGTAGGCTCTTTAGTCATGCACTTGAGTTAATAGTAAAATTATTTGCTGTAGGTGTTTTACTGTACACGAATAAACACTATTCGTGCCGTATACATTGCACAAATTCCAACATATCCCCAATAAATAATATGGTGTCAGACACCATATGTAACAATTTCATGAGTCAAATTACAAGTCAGTTGAAGTGCAACTCAAGTGTGACCGTAAAGACCTATCCATTTCTACAGCATCCAACTCATCAACTAAGAACTGACTGTTCACTTACCATCTATTATACAATGGTCAATTCCACTCTGCTAATTTCATTGATTGATTGGAGTTCCATATTTGCACTGAATCCACTGAGACATTTTATTGTATCACTTCCATTGTGTGTATCTGTGTTCACCATGTAAAATTCCAATTCCTAGTTTAAAACTGTTATTACACCAGTGTTAATGACATCATGAGCAGACATGGCAAATGATACTATTCAGAAATATAATTTTTACTCATCAAATTTAGATGAAATGGATGTCACCTGAAGTATCGTTATCAGGGGGGTAGAAATGAATGTGAGCTAGCTAGTGAACTAGTCGAGGTGCTGTAAAGTTAGTGGGGCTTCTTAAGAATCTTTTTCTGATAGTGGAGCAAAAGTTAACAGAACGGTGTATATATATTGTGTCTGAAAGGTCACTTACTCAATATTAGTTTTTTACTCATAGAAAAGCACCATCACACTCATAATTGTGTGAATATTACATATGGTGCTTGCAGTGCAGTCTCGTGCCTATGGCCAAATGACAGCCGTGAAGACATTCAGTATAACCTCATCTTGCTTGTGAAGTATTGCTTAATTATATGACAGACCTTGACTGTGCTTAGGCTGTTGCTTGCTCAATGCTGTTCACTTCATCTGCATGTGGTCAAAATGTTTTGCCTCATCAGCGTAGATTAGGATGTGTGTGGTGGTCCATGCAGGATTCTAATCCCTTTAAAAATAGAGAAAACAAACAGAATTTCTCAGAGTGCGGTGTAAAACGAGTTGGTGGAGGAAACGGCTGAACGAATGTCTTTTGCTTGAAAAGATGAGATTTATTACATGAGCATCACTTTTGATTAATTAAAACTGCATGCACTGGCAACCCAGAAACCCATTTTAGTTTCTGCAGAAGAATAAAAAGCCACCATAGACAATTATACAGTGGCATGCTATATTCTATAAGGATCACCTATGTGCTTAAAGTGATGCAGGAAGAACTAAAGCAAACTGTCTTCTTGGATTAAAGGTTTCCTTGTTTCTCTAAGTGACGTTACAAATAATACACAAACATAAAGATGACTGTTTTCCATCTTTTTGTTTCGAGACAAATGTAGATTTAAATGCTTAGAACCAGAGCGACTCACTTGTATGATGTCTGTGAAGATGAAGACAGATGTCTGAACCCTCCCACAGCAGGTAGAACCTTGAACTGAAACAGCTATATCAGATATCTAAGTGAAGATGAAGAGAGATAGTAAGGTGTTAGAGAGGTGATAGAAGTGGAGAGAGAACCAGGGTTGTGCATTCTGCATTTATGCAGGTGAGTGTGTGTATGTGTGTGTGTGCCTGTGTAGGTATCTGTTTTCAATCAATTCAATTCAATTTTATTTGTACAGCACTTTTAACAGTGAACATTGTCCCAAATCAGCTTTAGAGAAATGATGGAACGGGTTATACATTTGTAGGAATTTTATTTACATGTACATTTACATTTACGGCATTTAGCAGACGCCCTTATCCAGAGCGACTTACAAGAGTGCTTAGTTAAATTCTTGGAGTATCTGAAGCTAGTAAAGCTATTAGAGCCATGTAGTATCAATCGTCCAATTTCTACACTAGTCAATCTGCAGAGAGAAAATGACAATAACCAAAATACAGTTAACGAACATTCATTTTTCAATTAAGTGCTGGCAGAACAGGTGAGTTTTTCGCCGGCGTTTAAAGACATCAAGTGACTCTGTTGTACGGACATCAGGGGGTAGTTCATTCCACCACCTTGGTGCCAGAACAGAGAAGAGAGAAGATGATCAAGCCACTGGTAACAGTGGCAAGGAAAAACTCCTTAATATGACGAGAGGAAGTAACCTTGAGAGGAACCAGACTCATAAGTGAACCGATCCTCATCTGGGTGACACAGATAGTGTGATTATTATTGAAAGTTTAGTTATAGTTATAAGTCTGTAATTTTGATTACATCATGGTGTTCAACAGGCTGTCCATGTCTACGATTGGTCAGAAGAAAAAGGCGGGTGGGGGTGGGGTGTCAGATTGGATCAGGCAGGTTTGGGGAGCATGTTTCTTGGGCGATCCACAGAAAAGGGCATCTGTCATGTTCTATCACTAGGAGAAGCAGGAAAAAGCATAATCTATTGAGAAGCTGTCAGAGCGAGAGTATGTGGATGTGTGTGTGTGTGTGTGTATGTATGTGTAAAAGGCTTAGCAGCCAAGGAGATGAGTGTCTCAAACGGTGAAGTGGTTATCTTCATGGACTGCGGCATTCTGAAGGGTTTCTTGAGTCAAACTACACAATGCAACATTGTAAAAAATGAGCAAGCAGGCATGATGATGGAGACGTACTATTTATTTGTTTTTGCTTAATTTATGTTTTTGTGTTGTCTTGTACAGTTGTGCGTAATTTTGTGTGTGTGTGTGTGTGTGTGTGAGGAATGCACTAGTGCTTAGTAATTTATTAATACATTAAAGTGGTTTCTATTTGAAATGTCTACTCAATGATCTAAGGTCTATATACTAGTATATTTTCATTTTCTGACATCTCGCTTTTTTAAAGACAGCAAGCACCAACTCAGTTTTTAGTAGATTAGCCCACAATTACTCATCTTGCCCTGTCCATGACCTCGTATTTATCTAACGTTTATTTCTTTTTTATGGCTATCTACAACGCCATTCCCTCCCATCTGGCAGCTTTATGAACTGGCCGTGCGAGTATATCAGTGTGTGAATGTGTCATATTCAGGATGTGCTCTGTGAAATCTCGCTCCCATAGATTAATGATATGAGGCAAAGACTAAACACTGTCACATCGTATCATATCCTGTATTTTATGCTGCACACATACAGACACATTCTTGTCTACCTCAGGTAGTCAGAAAAACACTGCAGTAACCAGGAATGCTATAATCTCATAATGTCGTAAATGTACAGTGTCTAATTTTCCTTAAAATATGTAATTAACTATACATATTAACAATTCATAATTGAAGCATTCAGAATTTGTAATATTGAGCATGGAGACAACACTCACCGACGAACACTATATCACTCTCATAATGGAAGTGCAAAAATTAAGCATAAGATCTCGGCATTGGCATGTCCTGATGTGACAGATGGTGCGGCATGTCTGGGTTTGGTAATGTGGCGACCAAGAGTGCAGGTGCTAACCTGGCAAAGAGGAGCGTAATTGGGAAAAAATTGGGCTTGAACTGAGTTCACACAGTATAATACAGCACACTGACTGTCCTTTTCACATATGATTAGATTGTACTTTTTTGTTGGTTTGTTTTTATTAGAAATTACTGGCTGGCTCACTTTTGTGGATTTTCAGTGCTCTAGTACAGTGTTATATTTTCCACTAGTAAAATGCACGGCTCTGTGATGGATGTGGTATTTAATTAGTTTTGGCCTTCTGTTGATCTTCTGAATGTGACGAAAATGTCAACTGTTTGATTCTTGTTTAAAAGGCACAACAGCTTGCTATTTGTTACAGATAAAATAATTCACTCAGGTGTAATTAGCACAGGATGTTTACACCTAAAGTAAAAATCAAAGAGAATCTCCCCTTTTTATGCTGCTCCAGCCACAATTTTAGCTCTGTAATAATAATTTGGGGGGGGGGGTCCTCTAACAATAGGTTATATTTGCATCTCCAGGTAAGTCGAACCCTGTGTGATAGACTTATATATTAGGGTTGTCGAACGCAATAATACTGCATTAACGTGATCTCAAATTATTGCGATTAAAAAAAAAAGTGCCGTTAACGCAAATTCTAATTTGGCCCTGCGATTCACCCGTAGTTCATGTTGAGGCTTGTCATGCGCTGCTTC
>JAOVVF010000028.1:1549745-1562593 GCA_028565595.1 Duopalatinus emarginatus
TCGATGTGATAGACAGTCTATGAAATAGCATGGCATTTAAGACTGATTATGAGATACTAGGCCATAATTATGAGATATTTGTTCATGAGGCATTCATAAGATACTCAAGCTCATGATTATAAGATACTAGGGCATTAATATACTATATACATTTACTAGATACTATGTCATAAGTATGAGGTACTATGCCATGTCTGAGATAGTCATGATCATAAGATACTGAGGAATTTATGAAATAGTCATGATTATGAGACACTAAGGCAATTATGAAAGATACTAACACATTTATGAGACACTCAGACATGATTATGAGATAATACAGCATTTTATTATACTAGGTTCATGCTACATCATAAGTATGAGACACTACACAAAGTCATTTCAAGATTCCTGTCTTTTAATTATGACAAGTCATTTCTGAGATTTCTGAGTACTGAATATGAGATACAGATTCTTATAAGAAATTGTCTTATACTAGGTCATAAATATAGTAGATACTTTACAATATGCAACATCGTAAGTACGAGATACTATGCCATCATTTTAAGACTCCAAGCCATTTGATACACTACGTCATACTACAACAACGAGCTAGTAATGCTAATAATAACATGTATGAGCTACTGGGAAATAAAAATAGGATTAAATGTCACAGCTGAGTAATAGGTCTAGTATTACATATACGGTAATTACTTCAGGACAACAAAAAAGGTATTTGCTGTTTTTTTTGAGCTTATATAAGTCCCTATATAACAAATATGAGATAAATACAGTATAATGTTTCTGTGGAGTTTGGAGGACATCACGTACTATATATCATCATTACTGTATTATTTATGTGTGATATTTTAAAAGCTGCCTAAGTGATTAAAGTTTTATATGTTTACAGAGTTTCTCTCAGAGTTATAGGGAAGTGTTTAATTGGGATTAAACACACACACACACACACACACACACACACACACACAAACTTTCCATACTGTTTGACTCAACAGGAAGTGAGTAGTTTCCTCAGGTTACAATCCCGCTAATCCTTTACACACACACACACACACACACACACACACACACAAACACAAACACAAACACACACACACACACACACACACAGAGTTGTGACTGGATTATTTGAGAAATCGTTCTTTGTGAAACCGTGAATGAAATAACGGCGCTCATTCCGAATGTAGGATTGAATATTAGATATAATGCAATAATGTAAACATTACATTTAAGTAATAAACACTATATAAATAAATATATGATGCTCTGTTGTACATTGTAATTACTGAATCTATAAACATAAATGTTATAAATGTTAATTATTAAATTCACCTGTGGTTTTTTTACTCTGTATGATTTATTTTACTATAATAATTTACTGTGATTGAAGATTTTTTTTGTCCATCTCTGTACAGATTTCTATACATCTTTCATCCTTCATTTATATTCTTATTCTTTCGTTTCTTTTCTTTCTGCTTTAGTCTTACTGCCTTTCGTTATCAAATTCCTTCTCTTCTTTTTAATTCATTTTATTGATTTCCTTCATTCTGTCCTTGTTTTTATTCATTCATTATTCACTTCAATTCCATATTCTCCACATTTGTTTTTCTATATCACATTCCTTCTTTCCTTTTCTTATTCATTCATTTCCTCCTTTTCCTCCTCCTTACATCCCTCCCTCCTTCCTTCTTTCTGCCCTACCTTCCTTTACTTATTCCTTTATTTCATCCTCTTCCTTCCTTCTTTCCTTCCTCTCTCCTTTTTTTCTTATACCTTTAATTCATTCTTCATTAATTCACTTTCTTTTTTCCCTTCTTATTCTTTTTTCCTTATCACATTCAGTTACTTATTCCTTCATTTCCTCCTTTTTCTTCTCTCTTCCGTCCTTCCCTTCACTCTTCTTTTCCTCCTCCATCCCCTTCTTTTGCTATTTCTTTATTTCATCCTCTTCTTTTCATCCGTCCTTACTAGCTCTATGTCTGCAACATCCTTCCTTCCTTCTTTATGTTCTTTATCACATTCCCGCTTTACTTATTTATATTATATTATATATACTTATATATTCCTTCTTACCAGATACAGACACAGATAGACAAGGGCACAGACACAGACACAGACATAGATAGGGACACAGACAGCAGGGAAGACACAGACAGAGACAAAGATACAGATAGGGACACAGACACAGACACAGAGGCAGACACAGATACAGACACAGATACAGACACAGGCGAACACAGACACAGAAGCAGACACAGATACATATAGAGACACAGACAAATACACAGATACACACAGAGAGAGACACAGATACACACAGAGAGAGACACAGATGGACAAAGATACAGACACCGATACAGACACAGATAGAGACACAGATACACACAGGCACAGGCACAGATACAGACACAGAGACAAAGACACAGGCACAGGCACAAACACAGGCACAGACACAAACACAGGCACAGGCACAGACACAGAGACAAAGGCACAGGCACAGAGACAAAGACACAGGCACAGACACAGGCACAGACACAGAGACAGACACAGAGACAGAGACAGACACAGACACAGAGACGGACACAGAGACAGACACAGAGACAGACACAGACACACATCAAACAAAATCCTAATGGTCAGAAAAAGTAAGAGCTCAGACTCATTCTGATGGATGGTGAATGTTCTCTGGCTGATGTCAGGATCTTCATGGTTTTATCTGACTGGAGAACATTTCATCACACCATCTGCTATAGAAATCATTTTATTACAAGAGTGTGACAAGAAATCATCTCAGAACTCAGTGGCTGTACTGGATGTGGAGTGAAAAAGCTTTTCTCAGTAAAGAGAAACAGGTTGAAATTCCTGTCTGTAGTAATCACACACACACACGCACGCACGCATGCACGCACACACACACACACACACACACACACACACACACACACACACTACAGATGTTGTAGATGGAGATAAGAGAGGAGTGTTTTACTCATCTTTGAGTGCTGTACAATCGGAATGACACACACTTTCCTGTAAGACTGGACAGTGTGTGTGTGTGTGTGTGTGTGTGTGTGTGTGTGTGTCCTCCTCATGTTACTTTCACACTAATCCTTCAAGCACTTCTCTAATCCTCAGTGACTCAGCTGTGTATGAATAGTGTGTGTGTGTGTGTGTGTGTGTCAGTCTGAAGTCATCTTCTCACACACATTCACTTTTTACTACAAAGACGACAGATCAAATTAACACGAGCGCACACACACACACACACAAACGTGCAAGAAACACCTCCTGGTCATTACACTCTGCATGACTGTTTAATGACGTGATCAGATTTGTGTAGTGACGTTTATTTATACTGCAGATTAAATCACTTCTGTCCTCTTTCATTTCTTCCATTCATCTTTTTGTCTTTACTCATTCCTTCCTTCCTGTCTTCAATCCTTCCTTTCTTTCTATTTGTTCTGAATACTTTCTTACTAGCTTCCTGTCTGTACTTCCTTCCTTCCTTCCTTCCTAGCTTTCTGTCATCAATCTTTTGAATTATTATTATTATTATTATTATTATTATTATTAGTAGTAGTATTTTTCCACAGGACAAAAACTAGAAAGTCCATAATGTTAAAGTGTGCTTACATACAGATTTTGGAAATTTTTATTCGTTCTTCCGCTACACTCGTTTTTCCGGGGCAAAATGTCCCATCCACTTGAATAGGATTTTTGTGTAAACTGTTGCCATTCTGTCAATTTTTGAGCTACAATCATGAAAATCGGCAAGCACAGACCTGGTGTCACCGGGCCACGTCATGTTAAATTACAGACCGATTGCACTAATCCTTCTCTTTCTATCACTCTTTTATTTTCACTCCATTCATTTCTGTTGGGAGCAGCTACACTGGGTGATGTCCTCTTCACTCTAGCGAGGAGTGATTTTTGGTTAAAGTCTGTTTTCTCTGTTTAATCCTGTATAAAATCTGTATACTTCCACCTAGAAACACCATTTAAAATTTAAATGGAAGACATATTTGTCCTCTTTCTTAAAGGATCATAATGTTTGACATTTTTTGAGTTATGAGCGTTTGTTAAAAGTGTGTAAATAGGTGCAAACTGTGCTTTTCCACAAACGTGCAACACACTCGCAGTTACTGCAGGAACTGCACTTTCTAGTTTATTCTGTCCCTCCTTCCTAGCTTTCTGTCATCAATCCTTCCTTCCTTCCATCCATCCATCCATCCATCCTAACTTTCTGTCGTCAATCCTTTCATCCTTCCGCCCTTCCTTCCTTCTTAACGTTCTTTCATCAATCCTTACCTTCTTCGTTTATTCTGTCCCTCCTTCCTAGCTTCCTCTTTTGAAGCCTTCAATCCTTCTTTTCTTTCTTCATACCTTTCCAACCTCAAAATTGTCCTGCTATTTTACGGCACTGTATTTCCTTATGTCCTTCTTGTCCTCATTCTTTCTTTCCTTCCTTTCTTTTTATTCTTTCCCTCACTCTATTCCGGATTGATTTCTAGCTGCGCTAGCATTCATTCATATTCTCAAAATGATTCTCCTTTCTTATTGTCCTCATTCTTTCCTTCTTTCTATTTTATTCAATCACTTCCAATATTTTCCTTTTTTTATTGTATAACTCGTTCATTCCTGATTCCTCCCTTCCTTCTATCCTTCTTTTCCCCTTGCTTGCTATCTTACCGTCCACCTTTACTCCTTCCTTTTATCTTCTTTCTTTGGGTGCAAGTAAAACATTTCACTTGATCTGGAACATGTCTGAGTGTTGATGATGTAATCAATCAAATGACAAACTCCAAACCTGTTCATCAGTTCAGCAGGAAAACCAGGCAGTGATTTAAACTTCATCAGGAGAGATTCAGACAAGGCCACACAATGGCTGCATCTGAAAAAGTGCACTGTGTTAGCAGGGAACGAATTTAGACACAGACGGAGGGTCGTGTCTCGATTTGTTTGTTTTGTGATCAGCGGGGGATTTGTTTAGAACCTACACACTGCATAGTGTCAGAATAACTACTGATTTGAGTTTGTTTGCTCTCATTAGACCTCCTGCGTGAATGTGAACACACGCGCACACACACACGCACCTTTCAGAAAGAAGTCGCTATTTAAAGCTGGAGCTCTTTGATAACAAGTACAGGGTTGATGTGTGATATCTCTGTTCCTCTCTCTCTCTCTCACACACACACACACACACACACACACACACACACACACACACACACACACGGGAAAGCAGCAGGTGCATTATTAGTCCTGATGAGGTTGAGGCGTGTGCCAGGGCTCCATGTGTTCTTGTTTTTCCCCAAATCAAACAAACAAACCAACAAACAAGCGTAACAATGCAACACTCATTTCCAGATCCAGCTTCAATTTCTTTCTCATTTTCTTTCTCATCTTCTCTCTCTCTCTCTCTCTCGTTCAGCACGGACCTGGATGAATAGAAGTTTTTCCACCACGAACCTGACTTATTCTCCTATAAAACTACTGCGACTTTTTAATCCGTTTTTATAACCAAACATACAGAAGTGGATTTATAATTAGACAAGGCGATGGGGTGCCAATATTTTCACACGCCCCGAATCGTCATGCTGCTGCCGCTTAAGCATCCAACATCTTTAATCGGCATAAATCATACATGTTCTATAGTATATAAATCTACTATTAAATTTATTATTGTCTTAGACACGCCCACTGCATTCTGATTGGCCCATGGTGTGTAATCAAATCAGCTAATTTTACAACAGGAGGTTATCACTAATCAGCTAGTTATCAAAGGAAGTTATTCCTTATTCCCTCGATTTTGTGGCACCTAAACTACAAACACGTAATATTTATGTCTGTATTATATATTATGAAAATATATTTATTTATTTATTATTCACATCTTTATAATCAAACACTTTTACTGGACTGCAAACAACTAAAATTAAAATACACTGAAATCAAACTGAGAAAATGACTCGTGCGTGTGTGTGTGTGTGTGTGTGCGTGTGCATGTGTGTGTGTGTGTGTGCGTGTGTGTGCGTGTGCGTGTGCATGTGTGTGTGTGTATTCTGAAGGTAGGTCTAAAGGTATTATAAAGTAAACACTTCAATGTATCTGAGATGGTAACAGCTTGAGGATGTGTCAATAAAATCCTAAAAAACAAATAAAATACATATATACAAAAAATAAATAAAACACATAAAAGATAAAAAAAATGAATGAACAGACAGATATATAGATAAATGTAAGTTTTTCACTTGATATTTAGGTTTCTGATTTGTTCCACAGACCTCAGTGGAGTCATTGTTGAACACTGTGATTTGTGTGTTTGTGTGTAAGATTAAACACTACCTGAGCTTCGGCTGATGCTGGTCGTCCTGCTGTCCGCAGATAAAGCACAGACGGGGCAGATAATCCGTCAGTATGGCCGTCTGTTTGTGTGATACTGGAACGTTTTCCTGCAGAGCTAAAACAACAGGAGAAAGAGAACGTTACCATCGTGTTGTGTTGGCCATGTGCTGAAGTTTAACATTTTTCATCACCACAAAAACAATACTGTCTTTAAAAACAAACAAACAAACAAGGTTATCGCTGTTTAGCTAAAATTACCACAGGAGAAGATTGCTGGGATCAATAACGTTTAATTAGTAATTAGTGTCAATTACTGTAATCAAAGGTTATTGCTAAATAGCTAACATTACCACAGGATGCTATCATTAATTAGCTAGTTACCAAAGAAGGATAGCGCTAATTACTTATAGGAGATAAAGACTGGGATCAACAGCTTAAAGGCTATTAAAGTTAATTAGTAATTAATATTTAGTGTGCATTCTTATGTACATGGTCTTGTTCAGGACTTTTTATAGAAAGGTCACATGACTGGAAAAATCGTTCCTCAGGAAGACATTGTGTCCAAAATATTGCTAGCTATAAAATCACCACAGGAGGCTATTGCTAACCAGGCAGTTACCTGTGACTATTTAGATAAACTTACCAAAGAGGTTATTGCTGAGGTCATAACTTTTATTTAGTAGGCCTAATTAATATTTTATATTAATATGTTAATGTTTATTAAAAACCAACATTATATTTAGTCTTTGAATTCGTTCAGTGATTTATTTTAAAGAATGTTCACATGAATAGAAAAATGATTTCTCAGGTAGCCATTTTGTCCAAAATATTACTGACAACTAGCATGTTGCTAACCAGCTAAAGTTACCATAGCAGGTTATTGCTAAATAGCTAACGTTACCACAGGATGCTATCATTAATCAGCTAGTTACCAAAGAAGGATAGCGCTAATTACTTATAGGAGATAAAGACTGGGATCAACAGCCTAAAGGCTATTAAAGTTAATTAGTAATTAATATTTAGTGTGCATTCTTATGTACATGGTCTTGTTCAGGACTTTTTATAGAAAGGTCACATGACTGGAAAAATCGTTCCTCAGGAAGACATTGTGTCCAAAATATTGCTAGCTAACATTACCACAGGATGCTATCATTAATCAGCTAGTTACCAGAAAAGGATATCGTTAATCAGCTACAATTACCACAGGAGATAATCGCTGGGATCAATAACCTTTAATAAACTTTAAACAAGTCTGTGGAGTAGTTTCAGTGTTTCAAGTTCAAATGTCTTTACTGTCATACTCACAGTCAGGAAACTAGTTTCTCTGTACAATGAAACATTCGCAACAGTTATATTAAACCCATGAACGAACGTTCACCAACATACATTCATCGAATGTCTGGTAACATCCCAGAATGGTCCCTTAATTAACTTCATTTTTATTATTGTTCACTGTTTGGTCCTCAGTGGCAGTTACGGTGTAGTTACAGGGTAGTGGAAGGTTGTAGATGTTTGCAGAAAGTAAACAGGAAGTGGTACCAGTTCTGGTTTTGTCTGTTATATTAAATGTCATTGATTTTGTCATTGATTTTACACTATTGTCCTTGTTAGGTTTTGACTCAATTATACAGCTATTTATAAAAGTCTTTTACATATGGACATTAAGTTAACATGACATACCCCTAATGAGCAAACCAGAGGTGACACTGGTGAGGAAAAGACGACAATAAAGAAAAAAAGAAAGAAAGAAAAGGAACGCGATTGAATCAGGACTCCAGATGGTGCGATTAGAAATCATTACTCTTCTTCTTCATGTAATCATGATAAACTGTAGAAGTTACCGAGTTATATTTAGGCTTTTAAACACTGATTTAGTAGTAATAATGATTTATTGGGCAGTGGAAGATCCCTGATTAAGACGCTTGACTTCTGATTAGAAGGTTGTGAGTTCAACTCCCACCATCATCATGGGTCCTTGAGCATGACCCTTAACTCTTAACTGCTCACTTGTATCTAAATTAACCTGGACCATTGTCAGTAAGCGCACCGATTCACACATTTATATTCATCTACATACATGTACATACAGTCTGACCCGTTCTTATAGTCAATGTTTCATTGTTCATCGTTCCTAACAGCAGTGATTCATTTTAATAAAGTAGCGGTGAACAGTGTACACTGATAACCTGAACTAACGTAGACAATCATTGACGTGAATTATGACACTGAAGGGATGTGGACAACCATGGACAAATATAACTGGACATAAATAAACATTACTACATGTAGATCAGATACATAAATACATAACGATTGCAGTTTGAATGTTGTAACTGGAGCTATGAAAGTGTTACATGTGTAAGATGAGTCAGAAAATCTTTAAAATCTTAAAAATTTTATTTCAGTTTTATTCAAAGAAGAACAGACTTGAATAGATTTTTTTATGCGAGATAAATAATCTAGTTTTTAGAAACTTTTTCTCATTAAAAAAAAATAATAAAGTTACATTTGCTCACTATATTGGCAAATAATTTTACTTCATCCATGCTAATTTTTTTCTTGATTTCTGTTTATTTTTTACATTGATTTTTTTGCAGTGTACAGGAAGTTCTCAGTATATTCTAGAAGGTATGACCAGGTGTCTGCAAATGAGTTTGCGTTGTAGTTTTTTTTTTTCAGTTTTACAGTTAATCTTAAAAACTGAAGAGGGTTCAGCCAGTGTGTTATGAAGATTTGTGTTCTGTCCTCCAGCTAAGTGGAATATTTTTTTAGCGATAGTGAGAGATAACAGTAGGAAGATTTTGATGCATTGTTAATGAAGAGACGTCATTCAGTAATGATATGATGGGACAGACAGGGATTTTATTGCTGATAGATAAGGGTTCAGAGAAGGCTTGTGTGTAAACAACATGGGTCAGTCGATCCTAAAGAATGGGTGACCTGATCAGTTATATAAATGAGATAACTAAGTTGCTCTGGATAAAGGCATCGGCCAAATGCTGTAAACATAATTTAATAATTCTAATAATTTTATTACAATAATTACAATAGTTATGCAATAATAATAATCATTGTAATATTTTAAAAAATAATGTTTTACTAGAAAATATTTTAACCTTGAAAGTTTGGAGTCTTACAAATGATACATCACCAAAATTACACACAAGTTCTTTTTCACAATCAAATTTTTCACCTTCTTTCAACAGAAGGAATTTTGTTTTTGGTGGAGTGAAAAATCCAGTGACTTGGTAAAAACAACACAAGATTACAAATATATTTTTTTTACCCATAAAACACTCACCCATATGACAACACTGACTGTCCTGACTACTCAAAAATACCACCATCAGTCTTTGTTTTTACAGTTTTCCTGGTACCTTTGTATATACATTATGTCCATAAATACGTAGATTTATAATATCTTATATATTCTGTCTATACATTTATATTCCTGATTACACTCTCATTTCTGCACTCTATAATTACTCAATGCTACTGTTTGCCTTGTACTAAGCAATGACAATAATCTGTCTAACCCTCACCTTATACAATATCAAGTCATTTACAATATGACCACATTATATTATCACAATATAATAAGGAAGTAGAACATTCTGAAAGCGGCATCCATTTCTCATTGAACTCCACAGACAAATATATATATACACATTATGATATCAAACATCCATCAAACACATCTGGCAAGTTTATCAATTTAAAAATTAATTAACTAGATGTGTTCCCAAAAATAATAATAACCAGAAAGTGGTTGCAGAAACTGTGAGTGTGTTTGTGGAAAAGCACAGTCTGCGCCTATTTGCACACTCTAAACAAACGCTCATAACTCGAAAAAATGTCAAACGTTATGGTCCTTTAAGTGTTCAGAGAGGACAAATATGTCTAAATGGTTTTTCTAGGTGGAAGCATACAGATTTTAGACAGGACTGAACAGAGAAACCAGACTTTGACCAAAAATCACTCCTTGCTAAAGTGGAGATGACATCACCCACTCTAACTGCTCCCTACAGAAATGAATGGAGTGAAAATAAAAGAGTGATAGAAAGAGAAGGATGAGTGCAATCTGTCCATAATTTGACATTACATGGCCCGGTGACCCCGGGTCCCTGCATGCCGATTTCTGTGATTGTAGCTCAAAAATTGACAAAATGGCAGCAGCTTCCAAAAAAATCCCATTCAAGCAGATGGGACATTTTTTCCAGGAAAAAACGAGTGTAGCAGAAGAACAGATGAGAATTTCCCAAATCTGTATGTAAGCACACTTCTCCCAAACATTCCGGACGTTCTAGTTTTTGTCCCGTGTCGATATCTCGAAAACTGTAGGAGGAGATAGTGACTGATACTGGTGGAGTGATAAACTACACACAGTAGAGGTGATGAAACAGCTGGTGTGTGTGTCCTCACAGTCCTCCATCAGCAGGTCACCTATAAAATCCCTACAATCCCAACACCGTGAAGATGACGACCGCAACAGGACGGTTCTACAATGCTAACGTGGCTAACAAGCGCTGGAAGTGTATGGCCTCCAAACGCTTGTCTTATTTATCACACATTCATATTGTCTTTCCTTCCCTCCCTCCCTCCCTCCCCCTTCCTTCCATCTTTTCGTCCTGACTCTGTCTTTCCTCCCTTCCTTTCCTTGCTCTTATCAATCAAGTTTATACAGAAACTATATCTTATATAGATTTCATATTGATTCCTTCTCGTCTTTGTTTCTTCCATTTTCCATCTGTACACTGATATTATATTGATATTAGATATTATGCTGTTATAGACTTTATTAATCTGTTATTTTTGGCTCTGTCTCTCCATCAGATGTTTTTGAACTGGCGAGTGAATAATGATCAGAGGGTCATTAGGTTCAGATCTCGTGTGTTTTTCCTGTATAAACTCACTGTTAAACCCTGCATAAAGTTTGTTCTGTTCCCTCAGAGGAACACGATCATGCCCCAAGGCAGAACTCTGACCCAACAACAGCACAGCGGCAGAACCCCTGCTGTGGCGCTGATCTGATCTCCAGCTCTGAGGCTGGCTCAGGCTTCTAATCACGTTATGAGAAATCTAAAATCCAATCGATTCGTGCGGCGCAGTGAGAGAAAGGGCCGCGATGACGGCCGACGCTGTTCGTCCTGTCCAAGTGATTTGTGTTCCTCTACTTCATTTATGAGCTCTCATCATTTCAGTTCTGCACCCTTTAATATTGAAATCCTTTCCGTCTTTCCATGTGTGTCTGCTCATCCATCCTCTCTCTCTCTCTTTTTCTCCTACTCTGATGAGTGATGAGTCTCCTCTTATTTCATACAATCAGCTGAGATGACTGCAGCCCTGCTTACAATCATAGAAACCCTCTCCTTTCCTTCTTCTGCTGCTTCTTCTCTCATCGTCTGAGCATCGTCTTTACAGATCTGTCGTTCACTTTTCCCTTTCTTTCATTCTAGTTTTACCTAGACAGACTAAAAACAGGCATACATCTCTCTCTCTCTCTCTCTCTCTCTCTCTGTGTGTGTGTGTGACATATTCAGTGACATAGTAAACACTACTTAATCACCCAGTACACAGAGACCGAGACAATACACTTGTGAAGACACTTCTGTTGACACAGTAAACCCCATAGACACACACACACACACACACACACACTTTTATCTATCTTTTGTCTCTTAAGTTTTTAGTTTCATTTTACCACATTCTCTGTCTGTTCTACAGTACCACTGCCCACACATCAATCCATCCATTCAGCCATCCATCCATTCATCTATACACCCACCCACACATTCATCTATCCATCCATTCATCTATACACCCACCCACTCATCCATCCATCCATCCATCCATCCATCTATACACCCGCCCACACATCCATCTATCCATACACCCACCCACACATCCATCCATCCATTTATCTATACACCCACCCACACATCTATCCATCCATCCACACATCCATCTATTCATCCATTCATCTATACACCCACCCACCTATCCATTCATTCAGCCATCCATCCATTCATCTATACACCCACCCACCCATCCATCCATCAATACACTCACCCACTCATCCATCCATTCATCTATACACCCACCCACACATCCATCCATTCATCTATACACCCTCCCAGACATCCATCTATCCATACACCCACCCACACATCCATCCATCCATTTATCTATACACCCACCCACACATCTATTCATCCATTCATCGATACACCCACCCACACATCCATCTATTCATCCATTCATCGATACACCCACCCACACATCCATCTATTCATCCATTCATCTATATACCCACCGACCCATCCATCCATTCAGCCATCCATCCATCTATCTATACACCTACCCACACATCTATCCATCCATTCATCTATACACCCACCCACACATCCATCTATCTACCCATTCATCTATACACCCACCCACACATCCATCTATCTACCCATTCATCTGTACACCCACCCACTCAGCCATCCATCCACTCATCT
>JAOVVF010000028.1:1610694-1621504 GCA_028565595.1 Duopalatinus emarginatus
TGTGTGTTAGCGAGCAGTTAGCGCTGGTGTACGATTCTCTGCATTGTCTCTCTCGCTGGTTGTGTGTGTTAGCGAGCAGTTAGCGATGGTGTACAATCATCTGTTAGCAAGCACTTAGAGCTGGTGTACGATCCTCTGCCAAATCTCTCTCACACGTTGTGCGTGTTAGCGTGCGGTTAGAGCTGGTGTACGATCGTTTCCACCTTCTCTCACATTGGTTGTGTGTGTTAGCCAGAGGTGGGTAGAGTAGCCAAGAATTGTACTCAAGTATGAGTATTGTTACTTTAGAGTAATATGACTCAAGTAAAGTAGAAAGTCGTGAAACAGAGTCAAATGTTGCTAGTGGCTACATTCGATTGGTGAGACAAAACAAAACAAAGAGACGGTGCATTGCGTCGATCGATAAATATAAGTAGCGAGCAGAATGTAGCTCAGTGTAACAGAGTAAAAGTAGCGCTTCTTTTTCACAAATATACTGAAGTAAAATTGAAAAGTTTGCTGCATTAAAACAAGTACAATTTATCCAAAAATTTACTCAAGTAAATATATAACAGAGTAAATGTAGTGCGTTACTGCCACCTCTGTTAGCAAGCGCTAAGCGCTGGTGTACCATACTATGCTCCTTTTTTTTTAACCAGTTGAGTGTGTTAGCAAGCGGTTAGCACTGGTATACGTTTCCCCACACTTCGCCTGACTGGTCATACATGTTAATGAGTGGTTTAATCTTGTGTTTGATCCTCTCCACCGTCATCTTAAACGAGACACAGCAAATAACTGACACTCATGTAGGAGAAGATCAAGTGGCTTCATTAGCGGTATTGTTGTGAGGACAATTCACACAGTCTTTATCTTGCTGTCTCTGCAGTGGAACTCTGTGTGTGTGTCTGTGTGTGTGTGTGTGAATGATGTTTAATTAATTGGATATAAAATGTTCAATTTGGTTCGAAGAGCTATTTATGTCTGATCATTTGTTGTGTCAATCACTTTACAATGTCATATTTTTATATTATTATTCGATGGGGTTCATGTGTGTGTGTGTGTGCGCGCGCGCGTGTGTGTGTGTGTGTGCGCGTGTGTTTTAGATGATAATTATTTGCACTATTAAACATTTGCGTTGTGTCCTATGTTAATTACTCATTATCTTCCTCAACCCTTAATGAGAAAATTGGCTATCAGAGAGATAAGGCTCCATTAACTCCTTCCATTAACATTCGTTGTCAGTGAAGGGCTTGCTCTGGACCATATTAAACACTCGGCCCGACTGCTAGAAATGATTAAAGGTAAAATCGTTTTTTTTTAATTATTTTTTTCAATTCTATTTGTCTTTAAATAGCCCAGAGAACATGATCGGGAAAACTGTCCTTTTTTACTGTCCAGAAAGTATGTCCGAGTTTGGACATCGTCTTTTATTTTGTCTCTTCCCCCACTTCTGAATCTAATATTAGCCGTAGACTTGTGGTCAAGGAACCTGCCTTGGGAGGTCTCAGGTTTAAACCCTGCACCTGTCAAGACTCGACTGAAGTGCCCTTGAGTAAGGCATCTAACCAACTGCTTCCTGGGTGAGGCGGATAAAGAGCCCGCCCACCGCTAACGCTAAACAGTTCGTTATTGTCTATATTAAGTGCTTTTTAAAGCAATTTACATTTTTCACCTTGTGTTTTTGCGCTTCTTAGTTTTGACATTGATCGGACGCCATACATTGCCCCCTAGTGTTCACTAGCGTGTATGTGCCTGTTTGAATGCACGGATGGGTTGAAAGCAGAGCTCAATTCCGCTGCACAGTGGTCAGAAGAGTAATTCACTTCACTTCACTTCACTCTTCTGTATTTGATTCACCGTATGATTCAGGCTAACACCCTTATAGGCAAGTTTCTTGACTCAGCAGCCATCGCTGTAACACCCTGAGGAGTATTATTTTAGAAAATTCAAATGCATGATGAGATTTCTGTTCAGGACCTCTGGTTTGGACCGGATTAGGTTTTAGGAGGTGAAAGTTTTTTTTATATTGGCGGAAGTTTTGTCTGCTAGTTTTTTCTTTAAAAATAAAACGCTGATCTCCAGTCTCTTTAAGATTCAAGATTTTTGAATATAGACACACACAGACTCAAAGCATGTACAAATACATACTGAAATGAAAAGTGACCGTTCCATAGACTGCAAGTATCAAAATACGATTTACAATTTAACTTATAACTGCTAACTAGCAAAAAAATTGGTAAAAGAAAAGAAGTATGAAAAGGCGCCGGTTCAATCACCACCCAGGTCAAGACACGACCAAGATGCCCTTGAGCAAGGCACCTAACTCCCCCATCTGCAGTGTGATTTGGGACCGCCCCCCTGCTCCGGGCAAGTGTGTACACTGCCCCCTAGTGTTCACTTGTGTGTGTGTCTGTTTCACTGCACGGACGGGTATAAATGCGGAGGTCACATTCGTCTGTGTTCAAGCACAGAAGGCGAATAGTTCACTTTCACGTGTCTTACAGACAGTGACCATGAGAGACTACACCTGCATGACGTGCATGTGATATAGAGTATATTTTATCACAACGTTAATAAAACACACTGATCTTATGTAAACAAAACTCTCTTTAAATTGAGTTAACGCATAATAAATGCATCGGTCTCGGGTTAAGACGCGGTCGTTGCTACCTACGAGGTCTGAATACCGATGTGCGCGACTTCAGTATTAATTTCTCATAGGCATCCAGAATATGCTAATGAGGTCATGGCTTCTGTATGCGATGTGTATTCTGTATAGGTCACGTGATATGATTATTAAGCTAACACTGGTGTGTTTGATGATTTAAGCTTCGAACGCATGAACACTGAGAACTCGACGTGAACTCTAACAACTGGTGTTACGTAACGCTTTGGATCTGCTACAGACGGAGTGAAGCATCGAGAGATGCGCTTCCTGAGACTGACGACTGATTGAAAATCCATCAGGGTTTAATGAGATGACTGCAGCGTTTTAAAGCCACGGAGAGCCTTACGGCATCGGGTTTTTACACACAACACCGATCGGTTGTGTGTTTCTCTGAATAAGACATAATAAGGTGCAGGTATGGGAAGGTTTTTCTACCTCCACCTGCAGCGAAGAGTGCTGAGATCGTTAGAGGAGCATTCTTTCTCTGTAGGCCCTGATGTCTGGGAGAAGGTTTGTCTTTGTCAGCAAACCGTTGTTTCGCTTCACCTTTCATTTTTCTACTGTCTGTAACCTTATTATAGCGCACTACTGCATCCCGGTGTGTTTTCTCAGCTACGGAGAAATAATAAAGTACAGAGATTTCAGTGCAGAGAGAATAAACTGGGATATTCCCTGTAAGTGTTAGATTGAATGTTGTTTGGTTTCAGATAAAAATGAGTAAATATAACAACTTCTTCTCCTGAAACACTTAGCAAACAAAAACAATATTTCACAAATAAAGTCACACATATATATAATAAAAAATATTATGGGAAAAAAAAAATTACAAGTGTTTGAAAATAAAGTTGTAAATTATATATATGGATATAACATCAGAAGGCTGGTTCCTTAAGGTTACGGAGGCTGCCTTGCGACCAGAAGGTTGCTGGTTCAATCCCCCCTACCAACAAGATGGAGGCAGCCATGGCCTAGTGGTTAGGAAACCACTCGTGACCGGAAGGTCGTGGGTTCGATCACCGTCCAGGGCAAGACACGACTGAGGTGCCCTTGAGCAAGGCACCCAACTCCCCCAACTGCTCCCTGGGTGCTGTGGTTTGGGGCTGGGCTGCCCCCCCCCCCCATTCTTGGCAAGTGTGTTCACTGCCCCCTAGTGTTTACTGGTGTGTGTTTCACTGCACGGATGGGTTAAGTGCGGAGGTCACGTTCCTCTGTGCTAACACGGTTTCCACCTTAAAATGGCACATACGTTACACATTTAGCCTTAGTTTAAAAAAAAAAAAAAAAAAAAAAGTTTTATGAGTTTTATACACTTCTTCACGTTATACAGACGTTACAAACAGCTCACATAAAACTAAACCTGGATTCATATTCCAACATTCTGTTCCACCTTAAAAGCCAAAGACGTTAAGTTCAAAGCGCCTAAAAATCACATCACTAAAAATCACAGCAGTATTTAAGGTGGACTGGTAAATCTGAACGATCTAATCTAACATCTTCATGTGAGCGAGTTACTGAAGGTAATAAAGTGGATTTAAGGAAGCCGTAAGTAGCAGCTACTTACACACAGAGCCTTGGCCTGCACGGCTTGTTCAGCTTAGTGAAGACGCAAGTCATGTGACTGATAATCAGCACAGGACAGGCAGACGAGAGGGATAATTACTAACAAGAAATGGTATGATCCAGTTTAGGGGTGCGTGAAATCGTATTACAAGTTTTTTCCCGGCATGAATTCTGTAGATTTTTTGTAATATTTAACATTATAGGTTAGAAGGATGTATAAATTATATGGGGGGAGGGGTTCAAGTATTAACCAGGGAGGTCAGAACCCCCCCCCCCATCCCCCAGGATATAGTGGTGTGTGTATGGTATATAAAGAAATACATATGGAGACAATGATGATGGTATATATTGGTATCTCTAGATATAACATACAGTAACATCTGTTTTTTATTTATCTGTTATATAATAGTATACAAAGATATAATAGTATACATTCTTTACATTGTGGATCTAGTCTTGTTAGGAAGTTGAAGTGATGGTGAGGCGGAATCCAGCTGAAGCAGCGCACATGAGCAGACAGGCCGACCGGTCTCTCTTCTCTGTATTTCTTCTTCCTCACTATGAATTTCCTTCATTATTTTCAATAAGTTATCATGAATGAAGGTTCACACTAATGAAACATCTCTGACCCAGAACGCTAGGCTCTGACAGACCATCCACGCTGACGGAAAATAATATTTAATAAGTCACGGAGGCTAATGAGGCGACATCGCTGGTGGAAAAGTCTAGAAGCCTCTCCCGCATTAGTGTGGTTAGAGAAACATTGGATGTTCTTTAGTGAGAAATTAGACGGATCTGTGGGCTTTTAGAAAATAGGGCGTAATTAACGAATTGATCCTTGGGGATAATTGAAAATCCCACTGAGCATAATGACACGAGTTGTTGGCTTTTGCATGCAGATAAGGACGTGATCACGTGTGGCTACTGTGCTGAGTAAACTTTGGGAAATCCACATGCTATTCAAGAAAATAATCGATAAGGAATTGTTGTTAAATGTCAAATATTATCCTATAACTACAGGTGTGAATTGTTTTATTTTATTTTATCCATTTAGAGGTACATTTCCACATAACGTCACCAGCCTCTCTCAGCTCTCTCAGAACTATAGTCAACTACACACTCTGAGCAAAAGTATGTGCACCCCCTACCAACACACCCATGTCCTTGTTGAACCACTCATTCCAGATTTACTCAGCTTCACTCATCTGGGAAGGCTTTATATTAAATGTTGGGCCGTGGCTGTAGAGCTTTATGTTTATTTAGCTACAGGATCATTAGTGAGATCAGACACTGACCCTGGAGGTCTGGGGTTCAATCAGTTTTCAGTGGGGTTGAGTTCAGAACTGTGCCAGAGACACTCAAAACTTAACACACCATGTTTATCATGGAGCTCAAGGACACTGGACATCATTCTGGAGCATGTTTCAGTTCCTGTAAAAGGAGATTATAATACTACAGCATATAAAGACATTCTATACAAATGTACATGTAGGAACAGTTCAGAGAGATCCGTATCATCATAGACGTCACAGTCAGCATGATGGGTTGAGTTTTCAGAAGCTGGTTAGGAAAAGTGTGTGATGCATATGAGCTGGAAGACACTCCGTCAGCAAACCATTGTTCCAGTTCATCCTTCACGTTTCACTTTAAAGCATAACCTTATTACGGAGCAGCTCTGCCTCCTGTTTGTAGCATTCAGTGCTTTAATGATTTCATAGGATGACTGAAGGGCTCTGAGTGGGTTTTTTTTTTTCCTTTTTGATGGACTACACACACACACACACACACACACACACACACACACACAGACACACACAGACACACACAGACACACACAGAAATGCATTGGTATTCCCTCAGCTTATTAACAGAGCGTCTTTGAGAGCTCCCTCATGAATGCTGCTGGAAATTAAGAATGTCCTTCTTGCTCCACTGCTCTCCGTCTCCGGTTTCGTTTGGTATACCATAATAAACCCACATTACTCGAACCGTCTTAGAGAACAAGTCAACAGAAATATTTTGATTACCTGACTGAATGATTGATGTTTATTCTCAATGATTTTGAAAGGGAGCTCCTTGAAAGCAAGGACTCCTTGTTCTCACATTGCATCATTTCCTGTGGTCTCCAGGGGGGGTGTGGGGTGGGGATTGTGATGGGATTGTGGTAATGAGAAAAAGCAGTGATGTCATGGCCGTTGAACAATCAGGCTATCGTGTAACTAGAGTACACAGCCAAATTTGCTTCCCCCCGCACCCTAAAAATACAACGTCCTGTTTCCTTTTCCTCGTCCTGTTCCATAATTTGGGAAATGACCAGTGTTATTTCAAGGAGGACGGCGGAAAACAGCTGGGACGCGACTGAAATGTTTCCGTTATCCTCCCAAAAACAAACAAACAAACATAAAATTAGCCTGGTTCTAGAAACTGAAAACTATTTGTAGCATTTAGGTTATGATAAACTTCTAAAAAGGTATTCTAAAAAAGTTGAAACTTTAACTTTAAACAAGTCTGATTGCAAATATTTCACAGTGATTTCAACTTCAACACAAAAAATATCATGAGGCACAACCCAATATTTATATATATTTATTTCTACTTGGATGTTGCTCCTCAGAATAATGTAATATTAAGTTTACTGTTATTACATCTTGACATCAGAATAAAAGTCCCATTGCTCGACAATTTTTTTTTTTCAATTATCAACTATCAACAACTTTAAAACAATTAAAGCAACAACTTTTAGTTTGTATTTTTTAAGTATATTTTTCTTAGTTTGTTTGTTTGTTTGTTTGCATGGACAGCTGCTCCATAGTAGAGTTTGGGGATTTGAGATAAAAGCATAAAATAATATATTAGAATGGACTGAAAATGTATTCAAACCAAGTACATTTTGATTATTTAAATTGATTTAAATTATAAAAAAAAGAAAATCATACACATGCAGTTTGTGTCATTGAACCTTACAGGAATAGTTTAGATTATTCTAGGAGAGTGATCATAATCAGTTTATACATACATACATATATATATATATATATATAAAACGAAACTATCAGGAGTTGAAAAAGTTAAAAAAAAAAAAAAAAGTGTGAGATGAGAGAGAAAAAACCTAAACCCTCAATCTAAATTTTTTATGAACACATTAATTTTGCAGTAATCCTCCCCAAATAACCCTTTTATATTTTACATTTACTGCCAAGTTTCTAGAGCTTCCGGTTCTCACTTAGTAGCTTTGTATCAATATAGAGAGATTACTCTTACTGCGAGTTCATTAGTCTACTGAATTAGCTATTCTAGCTAAATAAGGTAAGACTATATGACAACTTAACTAGCTAACTCAACAATGCCTTAACATGTTAGCTGTTATAATAAATATTAAGTGCTTCTGAACCCATCTGCTACAGTTGCAGTTCTCAAACAGTTGTATGCTTTGTGTGTGCCACAATAGCTATGGAGAAAGCTAACAAAATAGATATGTTTTTGCTAAAATGGGAACCGAAGTGGTTTTAACAGTGGTTTGACAAAATCTAAGATTGACAATAAATTTCAGCATCCAACTGTTTGAGAACTGCAACTCTAGAAGATGGGTTTAGAAGCACATAATATATAATATAACAATATATAATAATATATTTGTTATGATAAGACATTGTTAAGTGTCTTTCCTCCATCATTAGTGTTTGTTTTTTATTTACCAGTTATCAAGCTAGTATGTAGCTGTTGCATCTTTTATGAGGCGCACAAGTGTCAAAAACATAAACACCTTTCTCCAGTGTTTCTACGACTGAAACACCTAATAAACCCTAGCTAACCAGTGCTTAGCCATGAAGTCATTATACAAAGACGAACTTACAATAAAAAATGATCAGTAAAATGATAATTTTTTTTCATGTGTGGATAAATGACTAATAAAATCTTAGCTAGCTAGCACCCAGCAGCTAGTTATTCAAATATATACTGATACATTTTTTAGTGATTATTCATTTTTCATCATTTGTCTCAGATGTGTTGATAAAGTACTAATAACGGATTCAGCTACTACTTATAAAGTATTTGATATAGACAGAGTATTCTAGGTAGACAATATAAACGTCGGGTGAGACTGGAAACAACACAAAATGAAAATTATCCTCAGATCTGTTGCTAAGTTACTAAGACGTAGCTAGCCATGTAACTGCTAAGTGTTCTAAATTGACAATGACAGTAAAAGCTAGTTGTTGAAAATCTCAAGTGTGATATTTGTTCAGACCTTTTCCTCAGATGTGTGGACAATTTAAGTAAAGGCTTAGCTAGCTAGCGCACAGACACTAGGTATTTTTTTTCTAGACAACGTTAATGGCAATGTGACCATGGAGACGACACAACTGAGCAACAACTGTTTCCACAAATGTTTTGATAAATTACTGGTAGCAGCAAAACTAGCTAGTTTTTAGCCACAGACAACATGAAGGCAAAGTGGGAGGTGTAAACAATACAAAACACTTAAATATTGATATTTTTCTTTGATCTGTTGCTAAATTATTAAGACCTAACTAGCTACACAGATGCTAAATGTTCTACATAGAGGAGTGACAGTAAAAACGAGACAAATCTGTTGGTAAAATCAAACTTGTTCACAGATGTGTTTATAAATTATGACTTAGAAAAGACTTAAAAAGCTAATATATCGCTAGTTAGCATAGGTTTTCTATATTGACATACAAAGGCTAAGTGTCAAGTTCTCAGGTTTCAGTTCCTGCTCAATCTTGACACGAACCTGGTCAATTAAGCTCAGATCTTCTCTTAGTCACAGTTTGTTGAGGTTTTAAAGTAGATTTAGCAGATAATCAGTAGATAGCGGATAGATAGTGAATTTAGATAGATGGTAGTTAGCTTAGGTTGACTTAGATTAGATCAGGTTAGATCAGCTTTGGTTGAATCAGATCAGCTTGAATCAGATTAGATCAGGTTATAAAACTTTAAAATAAATAAAGAGAAACATTGCATTTCTTCAAGTGAAGTTTAAACTAAACATATTACAATTATTACTATAAACAACATGGTTCAGTAAGCAAACAAGCATCAGAGATTATGCAAGAGTATGCAAGTTCAGAATATCATAATTTCCAGTTAAATATAAGCAGCATTTTAATATACAATACAATATAAATTAAGTCATTAATTAACATACAGTAATTTAAACTGCATCACCATCAAACTAAACATATTTAGTCCCATAAATAGGCAATATGAAAAGCAATAAGATTTTCAGTGGATAAATAGCAAGTCTCAAATGTCCTAATTAAAAAACTGACTGACTTAAAAAATGACTTAATTTAACACATTTAAATTAATGTTGCAAATGTCCATTCCCCTACCGGTTGTGTCTGGACCGTGAACCGAGTAATCTCCTGTATTTTAGCTGACTGCTGAGAGATTCCTGTGCATTTCTTTGTTTACAAACTTTTCTCACTTTACAAACTTTTTCCCATGCAGGTGTGTAAGTGTTATGACTGCTTCAAGAAGTTCATGACCTCTCTTGTTACTAACACGCACTGATACTTGCTCTGCCCCCTGCAGGTTCGGAGTTGAGTCACGCGCGAATGTTTGTGAATTGTTCCATGAGTGAACGTTTGAGTGAGTGTGGTTTCAGTGTGCTTCGAGTTGACGTGACACTCAGTGAGAAGAAACTGTCAACATTCATCTACGATATATTAGTATATTAATGAAAACCATAGTCTCGTCTAACACAATGAGACGTAATCATTGTGGATATCAACATTTTTTCGGAGACATGATGACAAATTACTACGTACTTACACTAGCTATTCAAATTACTAAGCCTATGCTAGCTATTCTATAGCTGCTATGTATTTTATGTAAACAAATAATGGGACAGAGACACAGAAAACAAAAGTGTCAGGAAAACAATAATCTTTCTCAAATGTGGTGGTAAATTACTTACTGTCATTTACTTATAGGTATCTCTTGCTAAGCTTAGGTTAGCCAGTGCTAATGCTAGCTGATTTTCTAGGTCATGGCTTTTGTCTTTTCATGCCTTAACAGCTCTGTTTTACCTCAACTTTTTATTTATTTATACGTTTAAGGTCATTTAAGTTACACAAACCCCTGGTGAATGTTTCGGGTGATAAACGATTAACGCTAAAAGAAGTAGGAGGATTTAAAATCGCTGATAACACCAATGAAAAAGCGATTTTTCAGCCCTTAGCGTTTAGCACCTTAGCATCTGGTTTTAAAGCCTCATCTCTAAGGCTTAGACTGTAAAGGAGGCCTTATAAAGAATGATTTAATGAATCGGACATTGCCACTGGCTGTTAGCTTAGAGTAGAGACTCATGTCCTCGGAGTACAGGCTACTTTCTCTCACTACTTTCTCTCTCTCTCTCTCTCTCTCTCTCACACATTCTTTCTGTCGTCTGTTTGCATACAGTAGTGTGGTCTGACTTTCTCTCTCCACCTCTCATTCATTTATGTAGCATCTTGCGGTGTTCTGCAGTGAGGACCCCCCCCCCTCCACCACCGACCCCCCCCCCCACACACACACACACACACCACCCCACACACACATAGGATTTAAATTCAGATCCTCTTTCAGCTGCCACTT
>JAOVVF010000028.1:1661621-1672513 GCA_028565595.1 Duopalatinus emarginatus
ATTAATGTTATATTAGTGTTAGGTGAATGTTAAATTAATGTTATATTAGTGTTAGATGAATGTTAAATTAATGTTATATTAGTGTTAGGTGAATGTTATATTAATGTTATATTAGTGTTAGGTGAATGTTATATTAATGTTATATTAGTGTTAGGTGAATGTTATATTAATGTTATATTAGTGTTAGATGAATGTTAGATGACCATTATATCAGTGTCAAATGAAGGTTAGATAAACTTTATATCAGGATTAGATGAGGTGTTAAATGAAGGTTACATAAATGTTACATGAACATTATATTAGCATTACTTGAATCATATGATTATTGAATAAGTGTTAGATGAATGTTAGATGAACATAATGTTAATGTTAGACGGACGTCATCAGTGTTTTATGATCCTCATATGACCTTCACGAACGTTTTTATCAGTGTTTGCTGAATATTAGGTGAACATTAGATCAGCATTACTGATATAATATCATCAGAAAATTAAATCAGTGTTAGATGAACGTTATATTACTGTTAGTGAAGGTTAGAAAAATGTTTTATCAGTGTTAGGTGAATGTTAGACAAACAATATATCAGTGTCAGGTGTGTAAGAGAGGTGTTGTATCAGATAACTGAAGGTCAGATGAACGTTGTGTCAGTATTAGGTCAGTTATATGAACATCAGTGTTGGATGAATGTTAGATTAACGTTATATCAGTGTTAGAGGAGGAACATTACATGAATGTTTTTGGCTGTGATTTTCCTAACGAATGTTTCTGACATTTAACACGTCTCCATCTCTCTCTCTCTCTCTCCATCTCTCTCCCTCTCTCTCTCTCTCTCTCTCTCTCTCCATCTCTCTCCCTCTCTCTCTCTCTCTCTCTCCATCTCTCTCCATCTCTCTCTCTCTCTCTCTCTCTCTCTCTCTCCCTCTCTCCATCTCTCTCTCTCTCTTCATTATGTATGCATCATTACATCTCCAGATCCACTGGAGCAATAAACAGATCTGCAGAACTGATCTTATATAAGGGAGGAAAGTGGACCTGGAAAAACACACACACACACACACACACACACACACACACGGGTCTAAACGGCATGTGTAAGATTAATGGAGATGAAATGAACTTTGAAGCTAAATGAATTGCTCTGCAGTCAGGGTGGAGAATTTCCTCTCCTGTAAAGCGGCGGTGTGGTTAAATATCAGGTTCCAGCAGAAGTTAAAGTCACACAGAGTGTGTTTTAAGATAAATGTGTGTGCCGACCCCCGACATGTCCCCCTCCTTCCTGACCGTATTCCACACATGGCAGAGTCAGAGAACCAGAGAACGAGAGGAAATGAGAGATAAATAAAGGGAACCTTGGCAGTCCTGGAATAATTACACGCCACTCTATCCAATCTACATAAATAAACGCCGCACCGAGGGGAGACTTACAGTTTGGGTTAAAGCCATTTTTCAGCTGCGGCTCCGCCGTGTTTCAAAACACCGCCTGTTTATGGCAGTCAGCGTGTTTTATATTTTGCATGAAATATTTTGTTGGGGTCAGGCCGCAGATTGATTCGGAGCACAGCCCGACACGACGGCTCAAATCCATCATGACCACCGACACTGACAGGAAATCACAACGCTTCCTCATCGAATTACTCCAAAGTCCAAGTAAACAGTCGGACAAAACCAACACAACACAACTAATACCTACTGCTTTAAACACGGAGAAGTTTACTATTTAAATCTAATAAAATATAAAATAGAATTGTATTTAATGAGGAATCTGGATACGGTATCAGTGCTGCAAGACTTTCATTCAATTAAAACAATAAACTAAAATAATAAACATAAAATACATAATACAATTTAATGATTAAAATAAATAATAATAAAAATAATGTTACAACAAAAAAAGGTTTCAACGTTACCTACATTGTTTATTGATTTTATCTTTTTAAATTATATAATAATAAATAAATGAATAAAATAAATGAATAATTATCTTTGAAATTTCTAATGACAAAAAAGATGTCCAAGAGTCATAAAGAGTCCAAGATTACATTAATTATTATTATTATTATTATTATTATTATTATTATTATTATTATTATTATTATTAATGAAACAGGAACCGACAAACTTTGAGAACCAGGTTTCTGTAAAATTGTTGCTGTTGTTGTTATTATTATTATTATTATTATTATTATTATTAGTAGTAGTAGTAGTAGTAGTATTTTATTATTAAAACAAAGACATGTATTTTTTTTATTTTAGGCTGGGATTCATTTGGCTAAAGTACTAACGATAGTTTGTTCACTTAATATTGAAATGATTGAATGAGATGAACAAATATAAAAAATAAATTTAAAAGTTTTAATATTTGATTATTTGCATCACAATATTAAATAAGCACAAGTTTATTATTAAAATAGAATTTCAACATTAACTTTATTTATTTATTTGTTTGTTTTCAAATTAACATAATATTAAATTAAAGAAATATTGCATATATCTGATATAATTTATCTAATATTTCTGAATATAAAATTACAGTAGAACAATGTTTGTTTTCCAGCCTAGGGTTTTTGTTCATTTTAATAGTTTTGTAATTAATGTTTGAAATAGGAAAATGATCTGATCTGTCACCAGAAATAAAACTTCAACCATGTTTAAAAATGTATTAAATAGATAGAAGTATGATTAAATAATCTTAGATTTGTTGGATAAATTTGCCTTTGTTTATGTTTTCATTTTATAGAATAATCCTTTAGTTTTGGAAACATTTGTAATAAGTTTGTAGACTCTGAGATTCAGACTCGACTGTACAGGTTCTCAGGGGATCAGAAGCAGAGTCCCGCCTCGTTGGTTCTTATAGCCCTCGGCAAGCAGTGGCCGAAACTTGGCCTCACACGCACACACACACACACACACACACACACACACACACACACACACACACACACTGAATCCTGCTGGTCAGATCACACCACTCGCTCCACTGCTCTTACAGAAAGAACTGAATGCCTCATTGGACAGAACTGAAACTGTGAACATCACCAGCCCAAGTGTTTGTAATGGGAAGGTTAAGAAACTTGAAGAGATAAAATCAGGATTCATTACTCATGTAAAGTTTAGATCTGAAATGTAGTTTTAAAAGAAAGCTAGTGTTGTGTTGTGAGACTGAAACAAATGATGCAAAGAATAATCAGAACTAGTGTTAAAATTTGTCCGAATCTAATCAATCTTAATTTGTAATTTGTGTTACATTTTAGTTACATTTAAAATTACTTTTAAAAGTAGTTTTTGTGCTGTAATTTGTTTTGTAGAACCTCAAACACTGGGGTTATTTGGGGTAAAATGTCATTTTAAAAAGAAATGTAAAAAATATTTTACTATCAAATGTAAAAATAAAGTAATTTTATGGATATCTCAAATAATACTGAAGATTCAAATGAGTTTAGGTGTGAATTATGTGTAAAATTAGAATACATTTTAGGTAGAAAATTTAGAAACTCAACAGTAAAAGTTTAAGATTTTGTTAGCTTAGAGTTAGTTTCCTTACAATTTAGAACTGGAATGATTTAGTGTGTGTGTGTGTGTGTGTGTGTGTGTGTGTGTGTGTGTGTGTGCATGTCAGATCTAATTTCTAAATTTAGAATTAATTTTGACATTGATAGTTTAAATTGTAAGGAAGTTTTGTTAATTTTTAAAAGTATTACCGTGATGAAGTGATGATGAGACTAGATATTTATTTATTTATTTATTTATTTTCACATGGCACCTATAAGTTTAGTAGTGATTAGGAATATCTTTGTAGTTTGATAATTAATCTTAATTAATAATTGGTGTAAAGGTGAATATTGTGATAGTTGCTAGCAGTATACATGCTAACACTTCAGATGCAGTTACACAGTAGTACAGTAGCACCATCACCCAGAGTAACATCATCATAACATAATGTAGTGTATTATAGATACAAAGAACATGAGGAAAAACAGAAGCCAACAAACCTGTCAGAATCCCAGTGTAGATTTCTTATGTATCTCATTACGCTGTAAAAGAATAGTCAATCTTTTAAATATCTAAAAACATAGTACAACATAATGCAGTAAATTAATAATAATAAAAGTTTGTTGTAGTAATAATAAATGTAATATAATGTTCTGAACTGTAAGCAAACATTTTCTTTAATATACTAATGACATTTTAATAAATGGGCATACTTTTATTTATTTCATTTTTTATTTAATTCTTATTCTATTATTTTTTTCTATTTTTTTTATATGCAATAAAATTAAGTTAAAACCTTTTTAAAAATGGAGAATGTGTATTACAACATAAACACTTATAATAATAATAATAATAATAATAATAATAATAATAATAATAATAATAATAATAATAATAACAACATGAAGCCTATTTTTAATTAAAATACATATTTTGAAATACAGATTTTTATGTTTTATATGCATTTAGAGGACAGAGAAGTGTGCAGACTGCGACCATGTCTCTCTTGCATGTGAAAGAAATCACTGGTGGTGTAAAAGTGCCATGTTTACGGTTATATGAAATACAGGACTGTTTTATAGCTGTGTTTAGTGTTTAATGGTGCACTGAGGGAGTATTTCCTGTTTTAAAAATGTTCAGTAGTAAAAAGTTGTGGATGATGAGGTGTTCCTGATTTTGTCCAACAGGGGGAGTAGGAGCACTGAGATGAACAGAGCAGAGCGGTGGTATGAAGAGTGTTCCTCCACTGTCACCTCTGGGATCAGCTCGTTGTCCTGGAACTGAAGAGGAGAGATATTAAGGAGAGTGATGGGTTTAATAGCAGGTAAAATACTGAATGTATGAAGGATGAACCCTGCGCTTGAGTGACGCCAGCAGCCAGGATCACTGGCATTCCTGTGCGTTTAAATGCCCCCTTATTACTGGGGCAAACAGACAGATATTTGTTAATGAATCCGCATGCTTGAGTAACTCAAGACGCAGGAGCCTCTCCTCTGCGCCCTGGGGATCACCAACTTACTGACTGAGGGTCGGGGGTCAAGGTCAAAGGTCTAAGGGCACACGGCTCGGAGGGCCCTCTCGGCTCTAACGGGCAGTTATCCAGGGCTAATGGGTTTGTAAAAGTAGCGGAGTAGAATAACACAGTTAAACTGTAGTGTGTGTGTGTGTGTGTGTGTGTTAGAGGGACATGTTTTTAGTCCCCACAAGGATAAGAATATCTGACAGTTTGGACCTTGTGGGGACATTTCTTAGGTCCCCAGCAGAAATATAAATATATAAATATTTTGTGCTACATCTTACACATACACTAAAGTACTTTAAAAACTGGTACACCAGTCTTATAGTTGGTTGGTCCTCCATGGTGCATGGACTTCATGAGCTTGCAGAAATACTCTGAACACATTCCTGAGCACCAGATGTGTTCGATAACGTTGAGATCTGGTGTCCTAGGTGTAAAACCCCAAACTCAGATGAGTGTTCCTCTAACCATAATTCACTGTCTCTAGATGTCTGTGGTGGTGCATTGTCCTGTTAGAAAAGGACAAACCTAGGACAACCTGTAGGACAACCAAACCCCATATCATTATGGAGACACCACCAATCTGTACCAGTTTTCCTGGCACTTCACATGCTAACACACACACACACACACACACACACACACACACACACGCTGTGCTGCATCAACAGTAGACATGAACTGTATGTAAATGTAAATACATAAAAACATCAGCATGATGACTGAAGTGAATGAAAACTATACACAAAAACAACATGTTCAGTGTCTGGATTTTCCTTCAACAAGCCAATAAGTACCAATTACATCATTAAAAATATAGATCTTGTGGATTTTTTTGTATAGTTTCTGCCTGCTGATGATGTAACAAGTCTGTTTACGATTGTAATAAACATAAAGTTTATTTTAATACAAACATTATTTTAATTACTTTGCTTCAAAGCTGACCAATAAAAAAATTAATTTGTACAGTGCATGTATTTTTACTGAGAGAGACTAATGTCCTTGAAATTTTCTATATATTTTAATTTTATTATAATAAATTATCTCCTTGTTTAGAAGTAAAACTTGTGAGATTATAAGATTATAATATTTAATTTTTCAGCATTTATTTATTTTTATTATTGTATTAATTTTTATTATTTTTAATTATTTTATTTATTATTATTTATTTTTGTTGCTAGAAGTAAACACAATGGGTAAAAAAAATAATTCACAAACACATTTTTTTTTTTTTTTTTGACATTTTTGATACTAACAGATATACAATATATATTCTAACAGTAAAATCTGTGAGGGTTTGTTGACACTGGGCAGGTTTGGTGTTTATTGAAATGACCTCTGGTGTGATTTCATTGTTAATGTGGTTTATTTGAGTAAGTGTGAACGCTGATATATAAACATTTGGTGTGCAACTAATATCTGTGGTGCAGTTTAAATGAAGTATGAACGCGGTACCACTAATGCCTAAATGAACCAAATTTAGGTTGTGATGTCATGAGATGAGACCCTGAAAAAGTGACAGAGGCTAACAAAACAAAACGAGAGTAGTGAAGCGGTAAAAGATCTTACAGTTCAGTTATCTCCTTACTGCAGGTCTTCACTGGTGTTCAGAACAGATGAATTCCTGCTGCTGTAGACAGACAGACAGACAAACAGACAAACAGACAGACAGTTAGACTGAGGTGATCTGGTGATCTTGACAGCGTAGCTAGCTAATACTTATCTATGCTAAGGATGACGTCAGATAGGATAAAAAAAACAGTTGAAATGAAGGTTTGACATGTTTATATGACTCAAAAGCAGTACATGAGAATTCCACTTGAGCAGAAACGTTTATCATCACGTCAGATCTCACACGCCTGAGGTTCTACCGTCAAATACACTTTCATGTGTAATTAATCTGCCTCAGAAAGCAGGAAAGAAATCCAGTAAAAAAATAATAAAACACAGGGTCTGGGTCGGCACTCACGCCAGGCCTGCACAGGAAAACAGAAACAAAATGGAGTTCAGAGCGGATCTAAAGCAGAGTCTTGTCTTCCCGCGGCGTCCTGCGCTTAGCATACGCATTTCCTCACCGCGTTTTAGAGCCTGACACAGGAACCAAAACAGTCTGCGGCGTCCAAGCTTTAATCTCTCTCAGTGCACAGAGCAAAATAAATCCATGCTCAGTGTGTGAGACGTGCAAATAGAGGGGTAGGAATAAGAGAAAAAACACTCTGTGTGAGTTTGCGGGTGTGAATGTGCAAAAAAAAAAACCCAAAAAAACCCTAGCATTTAAATATCAGGACCTGAAACGCTTACAGAAGAATTAGCCATATCGCTAATGCATGATACAAAACGTGAGAAATTTATTAAAGGCATTTAAAACATCATGATTATGCTTAAGGTGGCAACGTTCAGGTATGAGTTTCCTCCAGGTGTGACTGCTGACAAGAGATTGGAATGCTCAGTCAGTTTATCCACTCCCATAGAGCACCATGAGTACGGCGGACACCTGACTCATCCGTGCATCCAACTATCACGGAGCGATGCCGGCGATGGATGTATGATTATACTTAGCTTCGTGAAAGCAATTTATAATAACTTCTCAGAGCAATTAGCTTCATGCTAGTAATTAGCTAACCCCTCGTAGCAACTGTCTTAATTCTAATAGTCCGCTAACTCATGCTAGTAATTCGCTACCTGCTCATAGCAACAAGCTTTATGTTAGTAATCTGCTAACTCCTCATAGCAACTAGTTTTATGCTGGTAACTCCTCGCAGCAGTTCATCTACTACCGTCAGCTCGATGCTATGCTGTATATCTTAGAACATTTTGAGTTCTAATTTTAAACTTTCTGCCATTAAAACTAAATCTTTCTATTGTGCTAATTTGCTAACTCCTTATAAAAGTTAGCTTCAGGCTACATTGTATATCCTGTCTGGTCTGCAGGTATACTTTGTGATCTGCCTTTTAAACTAAATGAATAGACAGGCACAAAAAGTAATGCAGTTCGTTTTGTAGCAGTTTTTGCTAATTCACAAAATCGTCACAACAGTTGGCTTAATATTATGTGATGTACCGTGTCTGGTCCAGTCTTGTTGTATCTTATTAAAACTTCTGCCTTTAAATGGTTTAATGAAGAAATGAAGGGAGGCATATGAGGTATAAAAGCTGCAACGTTTTCTTGCTAAGTTGCTAACTCCCCACAGCAGTTAGCTTAATGTTAGGTTATATATTATGGCCAGCATTTCAACTTGAATTACGATCTGAATTAAAACTGAAGACAGAAATGAGTTGTATTTACTCAACCGATAATATATGTGAAATAACGAGGTGCCTTTATGAGCTAGATTAGCTGAAGATTTCCTCTCGCTAATTCACCGAATGTCCACCGCAGTTAGCGTCATGTTATAAAGTATATCATGTCCAGTGTTAAAACTTTACGATTTGTTAAAAAACTAAACAGCAGAAGAAAAGAAATTAAATGAGGGCAATAATTTATTTATTTATTTATTTGCTAATTAGCTCTTCACAGCAGTTTGCTTCACACTCAGTCGTATATTATGCCCTCTATCTTCCACCCTATTAAAACTTAACGATCTGCTATTAAATTGAGGAACGAGGGCACTTGAGGACCAAAATATAGCTAGGAGCCGTTTTTGCTACTACATTAACTCTACACAGCAGTTAGCTTCATGTTAAGTCATATATCTTGTTCACACTGCTGATTAGCCTGATGAAACTTTACATTCTGTCCTAAAAAAGAAAAAAAGTAGGAAATTAATTGCCGTGATAAGCTACATTTAGCTCTAAATTAGCTTTTTTTTTAGCATTTAAGAGAAGTTAGCTTCATGCTAGGTTGTTTATCATGCTCACTCGCTCACTTATCTGGCATTAAAGAGTAAACAGTGTAACAAGGAGACTAAACAAGCAAAATGTAGCTTTTTTGCTAATTCCTGACAGCTACACGCTAGCTTCACGTATATTGTCTCTAATCTTCAGCCAGCCTGTTAAAGCCTTTTAAACGGAGGAACAAGGGCACTTGAGGATCTGATCTCATCCATCCAGGTGCCTACAGGGTTCCTGATAAACATCTCACCCGCATCCAGAACAACACAGCGACACATTGAGAGTGTGTAATTAACCGGCTTGGCTTCCACCTCACCACTGATGGATCGCCCGTGATAGTCATCTCACACACAGCTAACCAGCCGCCCTACACATACGCACACACACTCAGGACACACGGGCCGCTGTTTACTTTAGAACAGACGAGGTGATTATGAATGAATGAACGTTGTATGTGTGTGTGTGTGTGTGTGTTCATAAATGAATGATGTCCCTTGCTATTTGTTACAAAGCTTTCTTTCTGTCTTTGTGTGGCTCTGGATAAACAGTAATGACTTTTGTGTAATGTTAAACAAATTGACTGTCATGAGACAACAAAAGCACAGACGGCTTTGTGGTTAGCGTGCGCTAATTGTGCTAATATACCTTACATCCACACCTGCACTGTATCATAGGTAGATAGATAGATAGATATTACATTAAAAATCAAGACATTATTGACATATATAGAGATATATTAGCAAAATCACCGAAACGATATTAGCTATCACATGTCCTTTATTATACCACTAAATGACTGCTTGGGGCGATAAACTATGCGCCCTTTAGGCATCAGATGAGATATTATGCTGATTGGCTAAATTTATGTTGCTATGTAACATAATATATTAATTCTTTACAGCAACTGGCTCCATGCTAGTAATTTACGCTAGTAATTCGCTAACTCCTCGCAGCAATTCACTAACTACCGTCAGCTTGACGCTATGCTGTGTACCTTATAACATTTTGAGTTAATTAAAACTAAATCCTTCTATTGTGCTAATTTGCTAACTCCTTATAAAAGTTAGCTTCAGGCTACATTGTATATATCCTGTCTGGTCTGCAGGTGTTGTGTTAAAACTTTGCGATCTGCCATGAAAACTAAACGAATAGACATGCACAAAAAGGAATGTACCAAGGAATTGTTTAGTTTTGTAGCAGTTTTAAAATTAACCATTTATCTGTGTAAATAAAAAGGAATTATTATATTTACATATGCATACTTCAAATAAGTCGTTACTGCTTATATATAAAAATTGGTCTGTATTGGCAGACAGTAGATAGATAGTATTAGAATATTATATAAATGCACTCACTGTAATATATAAGCATGTCTATAGTACCAACTCACACTCAGTCTTGTGTTGATATTTTTTGTAATTTATGAATGAAGGAGTCTCCAATGTCAGTGTTTTATAACAGTCAGATTTAAAGCTTCATGTTTTCTGACATTTTCAGGACAGCGTTTGGGTCACCAGATCTCAGTTTCATCCAACACATCTGGGATGTCATGCAATTTATTGTTGAACAGAGAAATCCTACACCTCGGAATACAACTGAATTGTGGAGCGTTCTGCAGGAAGTCTATACACAAAGTTAACATGAGGTCAGTGAGGTAAATCTCACACTAAGGGTGTCGCTGCTGGAGTTTCACATGTTTTTCTACTAATCATACCAAACATATATACAATATATATGGCCAGAAGTATGTGGACAACTGATTCAGAAGAACACAATTGTATACAATTTGTTTATATGCTGTAGTATTATAATTTCCCTTCATTGGAACTCGAATGTGTTTCAGCATAATGTTCATTGTTTTTGTACACCAAACGAGCTCCATTATGTCTTAAGGTCGGAGTGTAAGAACTCAACCCCACTGAACACCAAATGACCCCCTCATTTGCACAACATGTGTCTGATATCACTACTGGTTCTGTAGCTGAATTATAGCAAATTGTGAAAAACTGTAAGGACATGGAGGTGTGATGTGATGGTGAGGCGGCGGGAAGGG
>JAOVVF010000028.1:1711808-1723213 GCA_028565595.1 Duopalatinus emarginatus
GAGACGTTAATGTATACTGTAGATGGAGAAGATGATGGAGGTTTAGATGAAGGTTGTAGATGGAGGTTGTAGATGGAGATGTAAATGGAGACGTTAATGTATATTGTAGATGCAGAAGATGATGGAGGTTGTACATAGACATTTTGATGATGGTTGTAGATGGAGGTTGTAGATGGAGATGTACATGGAGACGTTAATGTATACTGTAGATGGAGAAGATGATGGAGGTTGTAGATGGAGATGTAAATGGAGACGTTAGTATATATTGTAGATGCAGAAGATGATAAAGGTTGTAGATAGACATTTTGATGATGGTTGTAGATGGAGGTTGTAGATGGAGATGTAAATGGAGACGTTAGTATATATTGTAGATGCAGAAGATGATGGAGGTTGTAGATAGACATTTTGATGATGGTTGTAGATGGAGGTTGTAGATGGAGATGTAAATGGAGACGTTAATGTATATTGCAGATGCAGAAGATGATGGAGGTTGTAGACAGGAGTTGTAAGAAGACACGTTGACAGAGGTTATAGATGGAGAATTTGATGGATCCAGTGCTCAGTGGCAGTAGATGGAGAAGTAATTAGAGAACGTAGATGAACTGGATGTTGATTTAGAGGTTATGGAATGAGGTTGTTGGTAGATGTTATAAATGGAGATAGGGTGCAGGTTATAGATGGAGGTTGTTGGTAGAGGTTATAGATGGAGGTGATCTGGCTGAAAGCAAACACGATGTAAACTATTCTAATTGCAACAGCAGCAGAACCAGAACCAGTTTTGTTATTGCTACTTATAGAGACCTGGTCTCTCTCTTTCTCTCTTTCTCTCTCTCTCTCTCTCTCTCACATCAATGGAAAGTAAACACACGTGTTGTTTTTTATCCATTTCCCTGCACCACGTAACCATGTGTCACTTTAACATGACGTGTGTTTCAGTAGTCCTCAAACTCTCAAGCTGTAAAACTCTTTAACTGATCTGTAAACATTTAGAGAGACCGAGCAGAGTCTCACATTAAATCAGTAGCCCTCAATAAGCCCCCGGTTCCGAAAACACGCCGGCGAGATCCCAAACCAGCCAGAAAACGAGTGCTTTGTCTTCCGTGGCAGTGATGTGAGTGTACGTCTTTACAGGCGAAGCCACAACAGACATGATCTGGCATCCAGTTAGAGAAACAAAACCCTGCTGTTATTTTTAAACACTGGGCGGTCTGTGTATGAGTGAGTGTGTGTGTGTGTGTGTGTGTGTGTGTGTGTGTGTGTACAACATGGGCCTCAAAGCCAGACAAAACAAAACAGCCGCTGGCCTCACCCTCCCTCCTACATCCTGCATCTCAAGGTCACAAAGATGAAAAGATGACACAAACACCGGGACATGCAGCCCACGGCGGAGAGAGAAAAATATCGAGCTTGCAGGTGAGAATGATGAAAGAAAAAAAAAACCAAGACCATACAAATGATGGTGGTCTCGCCATTGCCCATCTTTCAGTTATGTCCCACCACCAACACAAGCGTGAGCATCAGACCCCCCTGGGCCTCAAAAGAGAGCAAATAAGAGATGAGTTCAATCCCAAACTGGCAACCTGATACTGGTATTAATCACAGGCTGAGTTTGGAACCTCCCTCAGTTACAGAACCTCATTTATCTTCTGCCATGGGGGCCATTTATCAGCCTGGAGGCTCAGGGTTGCCAGATTGGACAGGTTACTGGGTTCAGACAGGAGATGAGATGGTTCTCCTATGGTTAGCTTTACAAGAACCTTCTCTTAACGTTTAGAGTGTTGGGAAGTGGAATGATGTCAAGGTTTTCTAAAGGTTTCGTGTACTGTAATGGTTACAGGAACCTTAACACAACCAAATAAGAACGTTCTCCAAAGGTTCCCCAAAGGCTTCCATATCGCAAACATGCTATAAACCAAAACAACAAGAAATATAATATTAGATTTACTTCCCAGACAATACAGAATGTTTATCTAATGTTAGTCTATTGTTCTTCTAATAGTTAGTTTTATGGTAAGAACCTTCTCTCAACAATTACAGAAGTAAGGGTTGGTAAGTGGAATGTTGTCATGAGGTTTTCTAAAGATTACTTGTACTGTGGTAATGTTAGAGGAACATTAATACAACCGAATTATAAAATTCTTCAAAGGTCCTCACGTTACAGATGTAAGGAAAACATACCGTAAACCACAACAGTTAGGTTTACGTCAAAAACGTTCCGAGCGGACCACAGGAAAACCTAACAAACCGTCAAGGAACATTCCTTTAACTAAAAAAATAACATTCCCACAACGTTCCGGGAACCAGAAATTTGTTTCCTGTAACAGCATGTCGTTATGTGTCTTATTCCTCTTGTACCACAACAACACCCCCCCCCCACCCCAAAAAAAAAAAAAAATTTATAAAAACAAAAAAAAATCTGACACTGACACTGATACTGGGGACTGAGACTGGAACTAGCACTGACACTGGAGACTCCTTCCATAAATGTACAATAAACTGCACTTATCATAAAAGCAGCTGTGAGGGATCCATTGCTACAGAAACAATAATTTATCAGGACAAGATGATTAATAAAATATACAATAATGCTCTGATCCGCGATCTGCCATTAATTAAGAACATCTGACCAATCAGAATGCAGAATCCAAGTTTAGATTCATTCAAATAAACAGAATAAATGTAAAGTAAGACTTTCAGACTCTGAGCCCAGCACCACTGCTGAAATACTTATAATTCCACTCAGCACTCCTCTTGGGCCTGGCGTAATTACACCCAAACGGACGTAGAGCATTTTCTCAGAAGACGTCTATGAGCAGCCATCAGCCAGTCTAAATCCCACCATCACACCCTTATCTCCATCCTGCATCCAGCTCTCAGAGAGACGAGTCGTCACACACCACGCCCGCCACTCCTGCCTTCCATTAAACACGACAGAATACAGGACCACTGGCCGATCCGCAGCCTATTGTCCCAGTGTGATTTCATCACGTTTAGAGTGGAGAAGGAAGTAAAGGATGTCAGAAAAAGAAAGAGAGAGACGGGGGGAGGGAGAGAAAGAGAGAGAGAGAGAGAGAGAGCTATTAATATCTCCTTCACTTCAGAGCAGAGCGGCACAAGACTCAGAGAGGTGATGACAGGAGTCGGGTTTCCTGCGAGGATGTCTTTTATCAACAGGTGTGAGGATGAGAATAAAGATACGAGGACAGATAATGTGGCGGCTATGAGGCGTACTGGAGCTGACAGACATGATAGAGAGAGAGAGAGAGAGAGAGAGAGAGAGAGAGAGAGAAAAGAATGGTAGAGAGAGAGAGAGAGTGAATGAGCAAGAGAGAGGGAGCGACAGAATTTACTTCCAGAATTTAATTTTATTTATGTTGTTTATGTATTTGTTGGTTTGTCTATTGATTGATTGATTTTTGGAGACCGGCCATTAAAAATAACAACAAAAGTAAAAAATTCCAAGTAATAACTATATAAATAAATAAATAATAGCGAACTTTAGTAAACTTCATATTCTTTATGTTTATTTGGCATCTTTTAATTTGGTTAAATAATTTCTATGTTGATTTTACACAGTTGAATAAATGTTTACATAATTTACTGTCTGTTTTGTTTACATATTTTACTTTACAATTATTTAACACAACCTAATGTTTGTTTACATATTTATCTGTTTACATATTCTTCCTTGAATTACATATTTTACATGTAAAATTTATTTAACATATTTTAATGTATGTTTACAAATTTATCTGTTCAATTTACATATTCTTATGTGATGCTCATTTATTTTACATATTTGATTATTATATGATTTTAGATTTTTGTTTTACTATTAGTTTATGTTTTACTATTAGTTTATTAGTTTATGCTTATTTATATATTTTACTTTTTTACATTTATTATACATAATTGAATGTACGTTTACATATTTTATGTTGATTTTACGTGTTTCTCTGAGTTTACGTTATATACTTTACGTTACTAACTCTTTAACTTGCATATTTTACTTTTATGCTTGTTTTACATATTTTACTTGTTTTTACATTTCTAATTGTTATTTAACAGTTATTTAATTATTTTGAACTGACATTTATTATAACTTACTTTTACACGTTTTACTTATTCTTTATATATTTAACTCTTACTCCATCTTTATATGGTAGACTATGTAACTTTACTTAATTTTTACATATTACACTTTGTTAACCTTACTGTATTTAACTTCATGTTTACTTTGTGTTATAAAGTGATATAAAGTATATTTATGTGTTAATTTTATTCGACCCTTACTTCACATATTTGACCTTCGACTTCCTATACATGCATTTAACTGTTATGTTTCTGCACTTTATGTTCAGTTTATATTCTCTGTTAGCTGAGCAGCTTTTTTTTTTTTTTTTACTAACTGTATCAGAATTAGTGTTAGCTTTAAAACCACTCGCGATTTGTCACGTCTGTATGTGATTCAAGGCTTGTAGTTAATTTAAAAATGTCAGGTTTTGATATCACTTCACGTCATTTCAAGTAAATTTGGAAAAATTGGAAATTTCCCAACTGATTACTTTTGGAGTTGGCACTGGAACAAACACAAATGTGTCACGAACACTTCACCAGCATGGTTCCTGTCAGAGTTCCTTCCTAGGTTTTCCTTATCACTGTAGTTATTAGTGATCTGAGGCAGGAACTGGACTTGTGTAAATGCCTCAGATATGCTAACGTAGCTTGCATTTAAGTTTTAGTCCATTGTTTTCCCAGACAGTTAAGTTTTTTTTTGTTTCCTTTTTTGATATAACTGACTTGGAAGTGGTCGAATAATGAGGTGAGTGCAGTGTATACATTATTGATGGCGCTCTGAATCCACTATCAGCTTTAATCTGTACTCTCTTTATGGACACGTCACTAAAGCGTAGCCAAACACACAATCAACAGGCGTCATAACACAATTACAGAAGAGACTTATTGTGTTCCGCTTGGCACTGCAGCATGTCTGTGGGGTCAGTGGAAGTCTGGCATACTGTAAACTCTTTTGTGCCAGTGGAGCTGCTGGCGTTTCATATGAAGTGGCGTGCCTGAGGGTTTCTGTTCATCTGTTACTGAACATGTGCGTCATTCAAAATAACGATGAGCTAATCCGCTAATTATACAGCAACAATGGGATACTGAGACATTTTTTATGTAACAGTGATGTTGTGTGTGTTGTTTGCACTGTTTAGCCATGTCTTTGCTTATACGTTGTGTTTAAAGCCTAATTTCTAATTTAAAGCTACGACACAAACACAGAAACACAATATCAGAATTCTGTTGTATACTTAGGTGTAGGCATTGCATGGCATCCCAGATGTGTTCAATAACACTGGTTACAAATCTGGTGATCTGGCAAAACCCCAAACTCACATAAGTGTTCCTCTAACCATAATCTGGTGTTTCTAGACGTGTGTGGTGGTCCATTGTCCTGTTAGAACAGGACAAACCCATCAAAATGAATACAGGACATGAACAGGTGGAACTCATCACACATAGTGTTCACCTGTTAGACGCGTCTGGAGGTGTACCAGGGGTCACATGGAACCCCACACCATTATGCATCCACCACCAGCCTGTGTATTTTGCATAGGCTCATCTGTACCAGTTTTTTTTAACACTTTGACACTTCAGTGACTATTAATAATGGGAACAACTGTTTGTAGCTGCTTTAATATAAGAGAGAACACGGGCATTAAATGTAACCAAATATGGATAAAAATAAATTAAAAGGCAAGATTGCGGCATGTCTTTAAAGTCTGATGAGCAGCTTTGGCAGCTTTGCTTTGAATATGACTGCACTATGACCCAAACAGCTGTGTCTAAAAAGCAGCTGGGAATAAGAGCCACCTGTCACTGAACTCCAAATCGAGCATCTTCATCATCCAGGAGAAGATCCATCTGGAGTAAAGACTGCTTGGCCTGAAGGTGAAGGTTCGCTTAAATCTCAGCGGTCATCCCGTGCCCTGCTTCCACCAGTGTTGTGGCTGGGAAAAAAACTGACACCATGTTGATAGGTGACATCAGGCAAGGATGATTTCAGCCCAGTGGTGAAGCACCATGTGTTCTAGCATGTGTTTGGAAGCCACAATAAGGAAGTAAAAGGAATGTTTGGGTGAACACAGGGTCCAGTTTTGGCTGCAGTTCTCAGTATTAGGTCTCTGTCTTGCAGCAGCTGCTGGTAGTCAGGTTTAGAGGAGACAAGGGCAGTGATCTGTAGAGGCTGTGATCTGGGGTGCAGTTTTTGACAAGGTGACGAGTGAGGGGTTCAGGATGAAGGCGTGAAGAACTTCAAGAATACTCGCAAAAAAGGCTCGAATTAGTTTTGTTTTTTTGGAGATGGATTTGATTTTACAACCATTCACAACCTTTCGGGTCGCTCAGCGATTTGACAAAATAAAGCAAGAGATACCAGATACCACCTGCCTTTCCCAGCTTTATCTGGTGAGAGACAAACAATAGAGCTCCTTTGGGGTTGGTTGGATATTTTGGTTTTCTCTCGCGTCCTAAATTTAGAACAGTGTCTAAATAATGGAGTAAATGGAAATGGAGTAAAGTCTGGGTCCAGTTTTGGCTTTGCGTTTTAGCTCTCAATTAGGTTCTATGGAGATCTGGCAGCAGCTGGTGACTGTCAGGTCATGTGGCACAAGGGCAACTGAGGCTCTGATCTGTTGGGCAAGAGTTAAAGAGATGATGAGTGAGAGGTTGTGGATGAAGCGGTAGGGAACTTTCAGAGGAATATTTCCATGTCGGAAAAATTGGTCCCAACTGGAAATTCACCCAGCAGTTTGGAAAAATGCAGCAAGGGATACCATGACTACAATTCGTCCCTCCACTTTTGTCCCAATCAAACTCGAATCCTCCTTGGGGGTTCACTGGATAGATGTTCTAAAGAAGGAAGTAAATGGACATGAAGTGAACTCTGGGTCCAGTTTTGGCTGGAGATTACCTCGCTTGGGTCCTTTGGTGACCGACAGCAGCTGCTGACAGTCAGGTTATATAGGACCAAGGCAATAGAGGCTGTGATCTGTGTGGCAAGAGTTGAAGAGGTGATTAGTGAGGGGTCGGGGATGAAGGGGTAAAGAACTTCCAGAAGAATTTATCCAATTTGAGAGTTACTTGCCTAAAGCGAGGAATATTCGGCTTACTGGAAATGATGGGACTTGATTTTAAAACCTTTCCTGAGCAAGTACTCAGCAATTTGAAAAGATGAAGTAGTAAGGTATACCCTGCAAGGCCAGACTCCAAATGGTCTCTCAATTTTCCCAAGTTCCTGGTCTCTCCTAAGATTGTGAAACAATCGAGCTCAATTCCTCCTTTGGGGTTTCAGCTCCTTGGATAGCAATGCTTTCTAAAGAAGGAAGTAAATGGAAATGGAGTGGACTCTGGGTCAGTTTTGGCTGGAGTTTACCCTTTAGTTATCGCTCGGGTTCTTTAGAGATCCAACAGCAGCTGCTGACAGTCAGGTTAGATGGGACAAGGGCAATAGAGGCTGTGATCTGTGGGGCAAGAGTTGAAGAGGTGATGACTGAGGGGTTGGGGATGGAGCTCCTGCTGCTCATTAGCACCCAGCTGCTGGTGAGCAGAAAAACAGAATTGTGCTGAAGAACTGCCAGACTAATTAATCCTTGTAAAAGTTACTCATCTCAGAACTTATGATATTTACCTTTACTTTTACCCAGCTGTGTGATGCCAGACTCCACCTGCTTCCTGTGGTGTCCCCAGTTTTATCTGCTGACCAGCGGATCCCTGGGTGAAGCCACCCCTCACCCATCACAACCCGTCTGTCTTCAGGAATGAGGGAGGGCAGGAAGAGGATGAGTAGGGATTAGACAGATAAGGCAGGATGGAGGGAAAACAAAAGGAGAGAGAAAGAAGGCCACCGGTGGCTCTTTGCTCATGAACGACGCTCTTTCTCTCTGACGCTCTGATTAATGGTCCAAGTGCTTCCTGAGTTGTGGCTGCTGCAATTAATAACGGCGTAATGCGGTGATTATCAGGGGTGATGGGACCTCACGCTAACATTTACCATCCTGTGCTGAAAGAAAATGTCCCAGCAGGAGAGATAACACAAGAGGAGAGTAAACCAGGTCCTTAAAGGTTCTTCCTCAAACAATACAAATGAATTCAGACAATGAAGATTTAATAATTAATTAATAATTCACTGCTCACCAGAGGAACCTACTGAAGAACCAGCTTGGGATCCTACAACTACAACAATGACAAACTGAGATTTTTTTAATATGATGAGCTGATATTTATTCATGAAGACTTATTTGCGGTATTTCGTTCAGAAAACAAAATCATTTCTTTATTTTCCTTAATATAAATAAAAATTTAATAATATAAATAATAATTTAATAATATATAATATAAATAATAATTATTTCTTTAAAATAATTTGTACTTTCTTTCTTTCTTTATTAATTAATTAATTGATAAATTTATTTATTTATTTTATCACAATAAATAAACCTCAATTATTCAATGAATCAGCTGTAATTCTGAAAATTGTAAATGTATTAAAATTTAAAAGCAATATATTTATATTTTCTTAAATAAAAAAATAGAATATGTTTTATATGATTTGTATATATTAAAAGTATAAATTATAGTTAAGATATCTTGACGTAAATATGACAAGGGTGTGACTTTTTAAAGCTGAATTAATGTGAACGATCTGAACTCGTGGTATTTTAAAGTCATCGGCTTTGAGCTTCCCGTCACAGCAGGATTTAAGAGAGCATCAAGGACAGGTCACAGACCTCAAACACGGGGCGTTGAGAACGTGGTTACGTTACGACTCTCGTGGTAATATAGAGGAAATATAGCGGACATACGCATCCTGCTAAAACAACAAGGCTAGATCGAGTTGGTGAGCAGAGTCAGTACAGCAGGTCATTCAGTTCAGTACTGGAGTCAGAACACTGACATGCTGTTCTGTAGGTACATAAACTACACGCTGCTTTATTAAAATGACCAAGAACACAGTTAATGTGTGGATCAGGAGCATGTGACAGAACATTCCAAAGACAACGTTAGTCTAGGGTTCTCCTATGGTTCGCTTTTACAACAACCTTCTCTCAACGTTTAGAAGTAAGTGTTGGTAAGTGGAATGTTGTCATAATGTTTCCCAAAGGTTTCTGAAAAGTTTCCTCTGTGGTAATGAAACAACCAAACTGGAACATTTTCCAATAGTTCTCCAAACGTTCCTACATTTAAAAAAATAATAGGAAAAAGGTATATAAACCAAAATATGCCAACTGCCATTCCATTGGACCCCTGGGACACCTCCAGACGTCTCTGACAGGTGAACACTATGTGTGACGAGTTTCACCAGTTCATGTCCTGTATTCGTTCTGACGGGTTTGTCCTCTTTTAACAGGACAATGGACCAGCACACACGTCTAGAGACACCAGATTATGATTAGAGGAACGCTCAAGTGAGTTTGGGGTTAAGTCATTGACACCTAAATCACCAGATCTCAGCGTTATTGAACACGTCTGGGATTCAACATGTGGAACACCTTCACCTCAGGATACAACAGAACTGTGGAGCGTTCTGCAGGAGGTATGCTGTTTATTACCTACAGAATATTTCCACAAGCTTATGGAGTCCCTGCCTTGTGGAGAACCAAGTATTAGACTGGTGTACCGGTTCTTCTGGCACTTTACTGTTTATGCTGCATTTCTTCATTTCACGGCTCAGAGATTCTGTGTATATCTGCCATGATTTCACTTTAATGAGGCAGCATTAAGTGTGTATAGAGGGAGACGAGTAGAGGAGAAAGGAAGAAAAGAATGGAGGAGGAGGTGGGTGGAGGATACAGGAAAAGGAGGTGGGTGGAAGAGACAGGAAAAGGGGGTGGGTGAAGGAGACAGGAGGGGTGGTGGGTGGAGGAGACAGGAAGAGGAGGAGGTGGGTGGAGGAGACAAGCAGAGGAGGAGGTGGGTGGAGGAGACAGGAGGAGGAGGTCAGTGGAGGAGACAAGCAGAGAAGGAGGTGGATGGAGGAGACAGAAGGAGAATGGGAGTGGAGGAGACAAGCCGAGGAGGAGTTGGATGGAGGAGAAAGGAGAAGGAGGTGGGTGGAGGAGACAGGAGGAGGAGGTGAGTGGAGGAGACAAGCCGAGTAGGAGGTGGGTGGAGGAGACAAGCCGAGGAGGAGGTGGGTGGAGGAGAAAGGAGGAGGACGTGGGTGAAGGAGACAGAAGGAGGAGGTGAGTGGAGGAGACAAGCCGAGGAGGAGATGGGTGAAGGAGACAGAAGGAGGAGGTGAGTGGAGGAGACAAGCCGAGGAGGAGGCGGGTGGAGGGAACAGTGAGGAGGAGGTGGGTGGAGGAGACAAGCAGAGGAGGAGGTGGGTGGAGCAGACAAGCCAAGGAGGAGGTGGGTGGAGGAGACAAGCCGAGAAGGAGGTGGGTGGAGGAGACAAGCCGAGGAGGACGTGGGTGGAGGAGACAAGCAGAGGAGGAGGTGGGTGGAGGAGACAAGCAGAGAAGCTAGGTGGAGACACGGGTAGAAAAGACAGGTGGAGGAGATAGGTAGAGAAGTAAGGAAGAGGAGATGGGAGGAGGAGACTGGTGGAGGAACATCCTCCGCACGTCTCTTTCTCCACACGTGTCCTCTACACGTCTCTTCCTCCACACGTGTCCTCTACAGCGGCGTCTGCCTGAAGTTTTTTTATGTGTGTATGGAAGGCGACCTGCAGTGAGTGAAAGTGAACAGAACGCTCCTGTCAGCTGCTCATGTCGTGCTGAAGCAGCTCGCTGCGTTTCTGGACAGGAATCCGTTCTGAGTCGCGGCCCCTCGCTTTAAACGGCCACCCAAAATAAACCGTCCCGCTCGTCTAATCCATACAGTCCGATCAAAACCACATGAACCATCTGCCAGCTGAAACCACATGAAGCGAAACAGGCCAACACGAGCCAGATAGGGCGCATTCGAACATTTGGAACACGGCAGCCACCCTTTTAAACAAGGGGAAAAAACTCAAACGGGGGAAGAAAAGAGGAGACGGGACCACCCCAGGACCTCGGAGTGGCACAAGACGGATGGAGGAGTGGAGCACACCGCATCATAGGAAAATAGATCTGGTTACAGAGATACATGAAATAATTCAATCATCTGATACCCCGGGGGTTTCTCCTTCCTCTAGCAGAAAACATTCAGTTACCCAAACATCCCAGGAATTTGGACAAGGAAGAGAGAGAGAGAGAGAGAGAGAGAGAGAGAGAGAGAGAGAGAGAGAGAGAGAAAGGGGGGAGGGAGAGGCAGAGTGAAGGCCGAGGAGAGAAGAATTGAAAAAAGAAAGATGAGATGAAAAAGAGAAGAAAGTGTGTAAAAATAGTGTAATACTAGTGGAAAAATGGCTCACACAC
>JAOVVF010000028.1:1728389-1739799 GCA_028565595.1 Duopalatinus emarginatus
TATTTCTTGTTCTGCACAAATCTACTCATGACACTACTAGGGGTTGTACATAATCATAAAATATCCTTTTCTCGACTTCCCACCGTTTTTCTCGGAATGCCGTTGCAGCGCCGGTTGAGCTATTATGGGATAGATTATATGGACCACAGTGTGCTGTGTTCACCTACTTTAGAATGTCTTCAGATGCCGTACTTCATCCAGTGGCTTTTGACTTACTGTTTAATGAACACTACAGTATGTATTAGAACATGTTACCCGCATGTTCTTGCCTACTGCCTTTGTGTACAGTTCAGTATGGAAGTGCAGGGTTTAGGACGCAGACGCAGGAATGATGGGAATGTGTTACACCTCAAGTGCAAATACCTTCCGTTAAGTTATAGTTATAATTATAGTTGTTTTAAAAAAAGATTTATAGCTGATAAATACATTTATATGTATTAGTACTTATTTATTATTATTTTTGTTTGTTTGTTATTTTTGTTTACTTCCAGAAGCCGAAGTGTTATCTATCCACTTTATGACTTCTGTATAAAAGTAGGCCACATAAACAAACCACAAACTGAGAGGGAATGTAGTGGCACAGAGCCAGGCATGAGGAATGCACTCCTCCTTCTCTCTCTCTCTCTCTCTCTCTCTCTCTCTCTCTCTCCCTGTCTCTCTCTCTCTCTCTCTCTCCCTCTCTCTCTCTCTCTCTCTCTCTCTCTCTCTCTCTCTCTCTCTCTCTCTCTCTCCCTCTCTCTCTCTCTCTCTCTCTCTCCCTGTCTCTCTCTCTCTCTCTCTCTCTCCCTCTCTCTCCCCGTGTCTCTCTGTCTCTCTCTCTCTCTCGCTCTGTCTGTCTGTCGCTCTGTCTGTCTCTCTCTCCCTCTCTCTCTCCCTGTCTCTCTCTCTCTCTCTCTCTCTCTCTCTCTCTCTCTCGCTCTCTGTCTGTCGCTCTGTCTGTCTCTCTCTCCCTCTCTCTCTCCCTGTGTCTCTCTCTCTCTCTCTCTCGACTTCCTGACACTCCCTCCACAGGTGCTGACGGACAGCTTGCTTGTTTCATTGCCGCAATTTGTACACCAGCTTGTTTTGTTTCTTTCTGGCGAGCACAGCCTAGCACTTAAGCACTTGTCTGTTACAGGAAACACACACACACACACACACACCTGTGTGGCAGTAAACACAATTATTGACCATTTCAGGTATTTAATTATTCTACAGAATAATAACATGTTTGTTCAGGCAGAGCATGTTAATGTTCCCACGAAGGACGACGCAGGAGGCACACAAATGGCATGCATACTATACTGCATACTACACTAGTATATACTGCACACTGCCCATGTCTACCGTCTGTAGTATGTAGTAGAGAACATTAAAATTGCCCAAAACCTTTCTGTTATTAGAACTAATCAGTGTGTGTGGGAGGAGAAAGAGGAGGAGAAGGAGAAGGAGGAGGAAGAGGAGGAGAAGGAGGAGGAGCAGATCCACACTGCTGTCTAAAACATCTGTAACTGTTTTATTTTTGCACTTAAAAGTCAGTACAGTGACGGCGATGCTAACAACCGGTTAGCGTTTTCACCTGGTAAACGTAACGACAATTTTACCAACATGACTGTTTAAAATATATTTAAATAAATGACTCTAATATTAAATAATGATGCAATAATATAACGTTATGTAAAGTGAAGTGGGCGGGGCCTGTGGGGCCGCGGTGCATGCCGGGATCGCAGTACGCCATGAAGATCAACTTCTGCTGTAGACTAGAAAATCTGACCGGAGCAGTACGTCATCCGGGTACCTGTAGTACACTACAGAGCTCCAGTCTGGTTGCATACTGCATACTACATACTACTTTTAGGCAGATTAAGTATGTAGTAGTATGTACTGTAGTATGCCATGTCGAATACAGCGACAGTCAAAGTGTTCAACACTGCACTGGTCTGGATTTACTTCACTTTATTAATAGATCATAAAGGTTTCTGTGAATCATCTCGGCCTCAGTAGGATGCAGCCAGACAGACAGACAGACAGACAGACAGACAGACAGACAGACAGACAGACAAACAAACAGACAGACAGACGGATGGATGGACAGACAGACAGACAGATAAACAGACAGACAGACGGATGGATGGACGGACAGACGGACAGACGGACGGACAGACGGACGGACAGACAGACGGACAGACAGATGGAAGGACAGACAGATGGACAGACAGATGGACAGACAGATGGACAGACAGATGTTTAGCTTGCATTCCATGAGACCCCTGGTACATCTAAAAAAACGTCTTTGGAGGTTTTGTCATACCCACCGAAGTCACCGATTTAAAAGCCGCATGCTTCTGAGGCTGTATTTCAAGACCACAGACTGTCTCATTTAGAAGTCTCCTCCATATGAGGCTGAGAAATGTGTCCGCGCAGCCTCTGTAGACAGCATCCTTCGGGACACAGCTTGTATTACGGGATGTTCACTTCCAAACTTGAGCACTTTAAACTCTAAATGATTCAGCCTCATGCCCTTCCACCCTCCAGTAAACTATTCACTGCACTAATTGGATGATTACAGAGTCAGTGTCACTGGGGCTTTGTGTTAGGGAGTGGCCGCTTCTCAGGAACCCTTTTGTGATTCTAGCGCATGCCATTATCACATGCCTCGCCATAACACTCACCCACAACCAAAAAAAAAAAAAGGAGAGGAAACAGGTCAGACACACGTGACTACACCCCCCTTATTGTTGTTGTCTTATCAAATGTCAGCGCAGACCTTCATACCTCATGGAAGCAATAAATCATAGATGAACAGGTAAAGCAGCTTCAGCACCTGGTGACTTGGCATCGAGACCCCTGAGTCAGATCCAAAAGGTTCGCTCACAAACGGCATAACGTTAAACTTAGCTCAGCGTTACACACACGCTTGCACGCACACACATACACACACGCACACACACACGCAGACATGCTTACAGTCTTTCATCCTGCTTTGAAGTTTACACACAGGTACGGCAGCTATGTGGAGACCAAGACGCCTGATCAGGCAGCGACTGCTAACGATGTTTAAAACTCTCTGTGTATGAGGGAGACTCTGGAAAACAAACTCAGATGATCGACTTTAAAGGTCATTAAGCCCAAATATGCAGGACAGATGGAGAGAGAGAGAGAGAGAGAGAGAGAGAGAGAGAGAGAGAAAGAGAGAGAAGGAGAGCAAGAGAGAGAGAGAAAGTGAGCGAGAGAGAGAGCACTGGAGCTTTTAGCTTTTTGCGCTTCTTGGGCCTTTTCCAGCTAGGATGTAATGCTAAACTTCTGGGGAGAGAGAGAGAGAGAGAGAGAGAGAGACCACAGTATTCAGGATAAGCCCTTGAAAAATCCCACCCTACATGTTGTCAAAGCATGAGGAATTTATTACAAATGTTAGTCAGCTGCAGCTCCTTTTTAATCCTGAACAACTACAGAGAGAGAGAGAGAGAGAGATTAAATCCCTCCATTCTGATCTGTCTAGTGCAGAACATACATTGAGCTTTGTTAACTGTTTATACATAGTTTATATAGTCAACCATTACTATTTTTTATGTTGTTATAATGACCTTTTATTAATAAAAATCAAATAACAATATTTAATAAATATTTTATTATTATTATAATAATAAATTCACCTAAAATATATCGATTATTATATATAAGACACAGTTAAATTGTATACTTCTGCTCCAATTTATTCATTTATTTATTATTATTTTTAATGTATGTATTTAATATTTTAATATTCTATTTAATTTAACTTCATCCTCATTGTTTTATTTTTTATTTCCATTTTTGATTCATTCTTATTTCTTCTTAAAGGATGTCACATGGAAGTATAATGACAATACACAGCTTATATTCTATAATAATCTATATATCTATTTAGCCACACCCACAAATGTCCACACAAGTCGCGCCTCACGAACAAAACAACAACATGGTAACAGTGCCAAAATCTCCCAGTAAAGCAGTTCGGCCACCGCAGCACCTCAGTTACCATTAACGCATCAGATTATGTAAGAAAACATTCTCAGGAAGTAACTGGACGTATTTTACATCCTGAACCTGACCTTAGATCAGCATCGCTCAGTTCTTGTTAGCCGCTAGTAACAAATGATCGCTAACTAACAGATCAAACAAGATCAGTTTTATCAGTCATGAAGTGTAACATTTATAATCAATAAAATAGCTCATTCACCTAGACTTTGTTCAAAACCCACCTGATTTGTGGAGAATACAGCTAGGTAGCTAATAGCATAGTGCATGTATCGCGTAAATGTCACGAAGATTTCTACGACGTGTGTGTAGATGAAAGTAAACATTCTGACATGAATCGGCCAATCAGTCATCGGTTGCTTCAACCTTCTGCACCAGATTTTCCCTGTGAGAGGTTGATCCTTTTCCGAGACACTTCTCGTCACACCGGTATTCTGTAAATCCTGCAATTAGGTCGGTTGCAGCTGCAGAAATAAAAAAGGAAATTAGCGAGCAGGTGCAGCTGAGGACAAGATGTTCAGTACAAGTCCCACCTCAGGGAATGGTAACGGATCAACACACGTCAGCAGAACACCAACCAAACACAATCTCCAAACATATACAACTTCCACTGTACTGCACTATATATACACGCCATGCTGGACTCCAAACACAGCAAACATTTGAACAGCTGCGAAGTGTACAAATGATGTTTAATGACGATATTGTAGCATTAAAGCCACCAGGTGTTAGCGGGGATTAGTGGTCTAGGTTGGAGTCTGATTATCAGGCTCGCCCTGCATTCAGTAGCGCTGCTGGGAAGAACTGCTCAGGAGTGCTCCTCTTACCTGCCAGGTATGTGGCAGTCGGCCAGGTGTGTCAATCAGACAGGTGAGACGATTGCGCAGTGCTTTTATTAGCTTTGGCAGAGCAGCACGCTGCGTCTCACACTGCCAAGTCTGACGGGAAGAGAGCTGTAAATCTCAGCGAACCTAAATAAATCCCCAAGTTCATGTTTAAACACAACGACTCCAACCGATCCATCCCACACCTACAACTATACTAACACCTACACCTATACAAACACCTAGACCTACACCTATACTAACACTAATAACTACACCTACACCCACACGTATACTAACACCTACACCAACACCTATACCTACATTTACACCTGCACCTACACTAACACTAACACCTACACCTATACTTACACCTACACCAACACCTATACCTACATTTACACCTACACTAATACTAACACCTACACCTATACTTACACCTACACCTATACCTACATTTACACCTACACCTATACTAACACCAACACCTACACTAACACCAACACCCACACATATACTTACATCTACACCTGTACTAACACCTACACCCACACATATACTAACACCTACCCCAAACACCTATACCTACATTTACACCTACACATGTACTAACATCTACACCTATATTAACACTAACACCTACACCCACACCTACATTTACACCTACATCTATACTAACACTAACACATACACTTATACTAACACCTACACCTATATTTACACCCACACAAATACTAACACCTACATTTACACCTACACCTACACCCATACCTACATTTACACCTACATCTATACTTATACTAACACTAACACCTACACCCACACATATACTAACACCTACCCCAACACCTATACCTACATTTACACCTACACATGTACATTTACATTCACGGCATTTGGCAGACACTCTTATCCAGAGCGACTTACAAGGTTACTGGTATTACAGGTAGGCCAACATAGTGTTAGGGGGCTTGCCCTAGGACCCTAGGATTGGTGTAGTACAGACTGGCTGCCCAGACCGGAAATCGAACCCAGGTCTCTCACATGGTAGCCAATGACATTACCAATACTGGTATTACAGGTAGGTCAGCGTAGTGTTAGGACCCTTATTGGTGTAGCACAGACTGGTTGCGCAGACCGGGAATTGAACCAATGGCGTTACCACTGTACCACACCAACCACCTACATCTATACTAACACCTACCCCAACACGTATATCTACATTTACACCCACACGTATACTAACACCTACACCTACACCTGTACTAACACCTACACCCACACGTATACTATCACCTACACCAACACCTATACTTACATTTACACCTACACCCACATCTATACTAACACTAAGACCTACACCAACACCTATACCTACATTTACACCTACACCTGTACTAACACTAACTACACCCACACTTATACTAACACATACCCCAACACCTATCCTAACACTAATACCTACACCCCCATACTTACATATACACTCACACCTATACTGACACCCACATCTACACACACACACACATCCCTACACCCACACCTTTACCTATACACAAACACATACACCTATCACACGTTTGAACCTACACCTATACCCACACCCACACACACACCTGCACACACACCCACACCTAAACAAAGCTAACCAGAGAAAGATTTAACATATTGTCTCTAATAAAAGAGAAAAACTGTCAATCATAAACTGGTATGAAGCCGTCTGTCTTGTTATTAATGTGACAGTGATTTTGACTCGGCTCGAGGATGTGAATCACACCTCTGACAATGACACAGTATTTCACAGAACTACTTCGAGACAAAGCGTCAGTTCAATACAGCTGAGCAGAGAGAAGCATTTCAGGGATGTGCACTCATACTGTAAAATGCAAATCAGGATAACTGGCAGAGTCACAACACGTGATAACACAGAAAAACACTTTCATCTATTAATTTCTTAATTAAGAGAATAAAAGAAAAAGACCCAGGACTAATTTCAGGCTTGTTTAGGGGTGGGGCTTATAATCACAGGTTTGCTCAGAATTCCTTTCACCCTTAAAAGACAGATTGTTTGTGCAATTCTGTATGTCACACAGATCTAAGAAGACTCAGAATAAGAATAATGAAACAACAAGCACCAGTGATTATTTACATTGTGCATGATGTGCATCATACAGGAATATACACACAAAACGAGAACCTGATCCTGCATCAAACTACTTTCAGTCATGCAGGATGTTGGGTTCTCAATGAGTAACGCATAATAATCAATTTTACCTGAAACAGGAAGTAGCCTGAAGAATCAGAAACAGGAAGTAGCTTAAAGTATTAGAAACAGGAAGTAGCTTAAAGTATCAGAAACAGGAAGTAGCTTAAAGTATTAGAAACAGGAAGTAGCTTAAAGTATTAGAAACAGGAAGTAAACTGAAGTATCAGAAACAGGAAGTAGCTTAAAGTATTAGAAACAGGAAGTAACCTGGAGTATCAGAAACAGGAAGTAGCTTAAAGTATTAGAAACAGGAAGTAACCTGAAGTATCAGAAACAGGAAGTAGCTTAAAGTATTAGAAACAGGAAGTAACCTGAAGTATCAGAAACAGGAAGTAGCTTGAAATATTAGAAACAGGAAGTAGCTTAAAGTATTAGAAACAGGAAGTAGCCTGAAGTATCAGAAACAGGAAGTAACCTGAAGTATCAGAAACAGGAAGTAGCCTGAAGTATCAGAAACAGGAAGTAGCCTGAAGTATGTGTAAGCACTGAAGTACCTGAAAATTTTGAAACAGGAAGTGAACAGGAAGTACGACAATAACTACAACAGTCACAAAGCCATTTCTCTCGAGGGAAGCTGCCCAGGTACTAGTCCAGTCTCTTGTCATCTCAAGACACACACCTAAAGCTCTTTGTGCTTCAAGTACGGCCCGAATTGACCCACCATCATCCAAGACACATGGAAGGCAAACATCCAGACTCTTCTCTGTTCTGGCACCAAGGTGGTGGAATGAACTTCCCCTTGATGTCCTACAGCAGAGTCACTTACTGTCTTCAAACACAGGCTAAAAACTCACCTGTTCTGCAGCACTTAACTGAAAAATAAATGTTTGTGAACTGTTTGTCTCTCTTGTTCAGTTTTGTGACTATTTTGGTTATTGTCGACTTCATTTTGGTGCCAGAACAGAGAAGAGTCTGGATGTTTGCCTTCCATGTGTCTTGGATGATGGTGGGTCAGGTCAGGCCGTACTTGAAGCACAAAGAGCTTTAGGTGTGTACCTGACCTTAACTATCGCCATCTCGTAGGAGGGAGTTTTTGGCTTTGTAGGTCAGCATCAGGGAAGTAACCAGAAGTACTGAATTTCCTGACGCCTGAATTTCTATTCATTTCTCTTATTTTAAATAATTAGAGTTTATTCTTGTTTATTCTTTTGTAACAGGACTGTAACTGTAAGAACTGTAACAATTTCCCTCTGGGATCAATAAAGTATTTCTGATTCTGATTCTGTACCAGGAACAGGAATAGAAACTAGCATGTTACTCAGCATTCAGGGAAGGAGTCTCAGGTGTCAGGACAATTTAGAATTCAGAAACATAATGAACTGTGGGTTTGTTTGTTTTTTTGGTTTTGTTTTGTTTGTTTGTTTGTTTGTTTGTTTTAGAGGAAACCCTGAATCTTGTAATGTAACTATAAAGAGATAAAAACTCATTTTGGTATCTGTTAATGATGTTAAAAATATTGGTTATATTCAGCCTCTGGTTGTGACTCGGCTTCCCCTCGGATCTCAGAGGTTGATCATTTCCCTATAATTGATCTGTGAAGGCTGTCTGATGGGTTTAAGTGTAAAATCCTGTTCATGTGTATTACATCACACAGAAAGATGAAATGTGGATGATTAATGAACGATGTGGGGGTTGGGATCTGAAATACCTGTCACTCCTCCGACTGAGAACCACAAAGCTCATCAGTTTTACTGAAGTGAACTGAAGTGAACTGAAGGTGGAGGACGACGAGAAGCATGGAGATCTCAGACGCCGGTTGCTGCCGTCATCGTCGTCCCGCCGGGGTTCGTCCCCGAGCTCCACGGCTACGGCCTGGAATGTTTTAATTGGCACGCTCGGCTGATCTGAAAGGAGCTTGCCGTGCCACGCTCATTCCACAACTGGCTTACACAATCCTCTCAACCTATGCACACACACACGTGCGGGTGTGTGTGACGGAGTCGATGCCTATCGGCTTACGTTCATGAAAGGTGTCGCGGCGGGAGAACAATGGGCCTTTTCCTGTCAGACAGCGTGCCTGTGTGATGGCTCTGTTCAGACAAACAACACGGCAGAAGCCAGAGAAATGTCACTCACTGGTATTTACATAATCACTTGCCGCTTTTGGGAAGTGTGTGTGTGTGTGTGTGTGTATATATGTATATATGTATATATGTATATATGTATATGTGTGACTGTGTGTGTCTGTGTGTGTGTGTGTGTGTGTGTGTGTGCATGTGACTGATTGACACACATTGTATGTGTGTGTGTGTGTGTGTGTGTGTGTGTGTGTGTGCAGCTGTTTGTTAGTATATGTCTGTATAAGTGTGTGTGAGTGTGTATGCAGCGGTGTGTGTGTGTAAGTGTAAATGCAGTGTGCGTGTTCGCATGTCTGTATACGTATGTGTGCAAGTGTGTATGTGTGTAACTTTGTGTATATATATGTGTGTGTGTGTGTGTGTGTGTGTGTGTGTGTGTGTGTGCAGTTGTTTGTTAGTATATGTCTGTATGTGTGTCTAAGTGTGTACGTATGTATGCAGCGGTGTGTGTTAGCATGTCTGTATACATGTATGTGTGTGTAAGTGTGTATGCAGTGGTGCATGTTCGCATGTCTGCATACATGTGTGTGCAAGTGTGTATGTGCGTACGTTTGTGTATATGTGTGTGTGCGTGCAGTTGTTTGTTAGTATATGTCTGTATAAGTGTGTGTGTAAGTGTGTATGTATGTATGTATGCGGTGGTGTGTGTTAGCATGTCTGTATAGATGTGTGTGTGTGTGTAAGTTTGTGTATATATATGTGTGTATATATGTGTGTGTGTGTGTTAGTGTTAGTGTGTGTTAGCATGGGTCTGTGTTTGTCTGCGAGTGTGTTTGTGCGAATATCTACATGTGTGTGTTGTAATCTGATCTCACTAGTCAGACCTGAACAGTGTTCAAATGAACTACTGTTTTCCTCCAACCATCCCCCCGACATACCACACTCACACACACACTCACACACACACACACACACACACACACACACACACACACACACACAAACACAAACTCCTGTACGTCTAACCACCTTGAACTGTTTTAGTCCTCTTCTACCAAAGCAATTTGTCAGCAGTCATCACAGTTATTCACAAACAACATGGTTTAGTTTTTATCTGTTTATTGTTACATGTAATGATGAGGATTATGACACCAGTTAGTTCCAGTTGTCACTGATCTTACAGCAGATAAAAACAGTCCTCCTCTTAGCAGACGTTCTCTCAGGAATACACAACAGAAACACGTCATTGACTGACACTGGAGACTCCTTCCATAGATCTTTCATTTTTACATGTCTCTGTGAATTATCGCTCCCTCTATCTCTCCATGGCCATTTTTGTATATTATCTCTCTCACACACTCTCTCTCTTTCTCTGCATGAATTAACTCTCTCTCTCTCTCTCTCTCTTTCACCCCTAGTCTCTCTGTCCAAACACACTTTCACTCTAATGTTTCCTGGACCAATAAATTAATGCCTGTGTGTGTGTGAGAGGCTCAGCCTGACTGCAGCCCCGGGCTACGCCAGTGTGTTATTGGTGTTACTGAGCCTGGTTTGGAATTAAGGCTGTGCTACGCTAATCTCTGAGTTCACTTACAAAACCGCCTCCATGAGTTCACACTTCACTTTCAGCTGATCGTTATCAGTTAGAGCGACAGATAGAAAAAAAAAACATGACACGGCCTTCCCATTTTCACTGGAAGGAGAAATAAAAGTGTGTGTGCGCCTGTGTGTCATGCTGAGTGCACACACACACACACACACACACAAACACACACACACATTTTACAGGTAACAGATGACAGGTGTGAGGTTACACACATACTTTTTCCAGTTCAGTTAAACTACTATTAATGACAGATGCTCAAAAGTATTAGGACATCTTAATCAGTGAATTCTGGCGTTTTGTTCAGTCCTCTTGCCACAGGTTTGTAAAAATCAAGCACCAACAAACATATAAACACACTGAATACAAGTGTGGTGCTGAAATAGGATGCCACCGTTCCTGCCTAGATATTCCACCATGTGAGTGGACCAACTGTGAGTGGTTGTGTTGAAAATCGGAAGTGTTTAAGAATCACAGCAACTCAGCCCTGAAGTGTCAAGACCACATAAAGTCACAGAGTCGCTGAATCCTGAGGGGCACAGTGATAAAGTCACCAGCGGTGATGCTCAGTAACGTGTTACTCTAATCCAGTGGTTCTCAACCAGTGGAGCGGACACTCTCCCGGGGGGGGGGCGCGAGTAGGCTAGGATGAGGGGAATGTCATATTGTGAAGTGACCTGTTGGTGGCGGTAGAGAGGTTAAG
>JAOVVF010000028.1:1758852-1773757 GCA_028565595.1 Duopalatinus emarginatus
AACATACTAAATATTATATGAAAGCATTATATAGAAATATTAAGATAACAACTAAGTATATCTAAGTATTATTTGAAAGCCTTGCATGTGTGTGTGTGTGCGTGTCTCCTCTCTCTCTCTCTCATTTTACTCTTTCTCTTCCCTCTCTCTCTCTCACTTTACTCTCTCTCACTTTACTCTCTTTTTTCCCTCTCTCTCTCTCTGTCTTCCCTCTCTCTCTTCCCTCTTTCTCTCTCACTTTACTCTCTTACTCTCTCTTCCCTTTCTCTCATATTACTCTCTTATTCTCTCTTCCCTCTCTCTCACTTTACTCTCTCTCTCTTCCCTCTCTCTGTAGATACACAAAGATTAAAGTTAAAGGATGTGTGGAGAGTAGAGGATAGACACTCAGTTATAGAGAAGGAATGTATCCCTAAAGGCGACTTAGCACACACACACACACACACACACACACACACACACACACACACACACACACCTGGACTGACACAAAGAAATGAATGCAATCAACAGCGAGTTTAGCTAAACATCATCTTTATCCTCAGTGCTAGTTTAGAGGATGTTACACCGTATTTAATGATCCATGATAATTAAAGGAAGAGGAGATGCTCAGCGGAGGGACTCTGGTATTGTCCTACAATACAAGCAAATCATCTGAGATATACAAATTAGCATGAGGAGTTTCTTACTAGCAAACCAATGCTGCTAGGTGAAGTAATAATGCTAACACTGGGTAAAAACATCAGTTTGTATGTGAAGAATGGCATTGTATGTAGCATAGCATTAATACACACGTGTACACAGTTTCAATCTGGAAAACATAAACGGAGCTGTATCCAAATTTCCATGACATTCCTGAACGATATGTCTCACTTGCTTCAGTATCACAACCCTAAATAACGTTTTTTTAAATCTACATGGCGTACATATGTCCTGTTCCTGACCCCTCCCCCCCCCATCAATCTGTAAAGCGTGTTCTACTTTCTCCTCTCTCATCCTCCATCCATCCATCCATCCATCCATCTGTACCCCCACTCAGGGGTAGTTTCCTCCTCAGAGTGCCCCCCTGCTGCTGAGGGTCAACATCTCCTTCTTCCTGTTGCCCCCCTGAGGTTCTGCCTCCTCTACTGTATCACACGACACACTGATAGTTTATTAAGGAACCGTATTTATTCACAGCAGGGAACAGGGAGAACTGGAGGTCAGGAGAACAGGAGGTCAGGAGATTTTCAGACTGTTTGCTTTATGATTTTTTATTTAAATTGTGATGCATTAAGTCAGTGTTGTTTTGTATCACGTGTAGCATGTTAGCTGAGCTGCTGTGATTTCAGAGATTCGTTAAGATTAGTGATCGTCATGTTACATGGTAACACCTGTCCTAGATCAAACAAAACAAATCGTCATCTTAGCAGCAAATTCCAACAAAATCTTTATGGCATGTTTTATTCCTTAAATTATTATTTATTTATTTTTAAATTGTTTTTGTTGTTGTTGTTTTGTTTTCTGTTATTTTGGTCGTTTGTTTTGTTGTATTTTTATATATATATTTTAAAATGTTTTACATATTTTTTTTTTGGTTTCTAAGTTTATTAGTTATTATTTTCACTGCTATTTTTATTTTTATTTTTATTGTTGAGTTTATTGGCAGTTTTCTCAACAGTCTTTACTCTCAATGACTCTAAATCTTTATATTATCTGTTCCAAGACCACTGAACTCACCTCATAACCAAACAATTCTTCATCTTAGTAGCGAAATCCAACAAAATCTTCATATCATGTTTTATTCCTTAAATTGTTTTTTTTTTTGTTTGTTTGTTTTGTTTTCTAGGTTTTTTTGGTTGTTTGTTTTGTTTTATTCTTTAAATATATATTAAATTTTTTTACATATTTTATTTTAGTTTCTAAGTTTATTAGTTATTATTTTCACTGCTATTTTTATTTTTATTGTTGAGTTTATTGGCAGTTTTCTCAGCTGTCTATACTCCTAGTTTCTCTGAATTTTTACAATATCTGTTCCAAGACCACTGAAGTCACCTCGTAACCAAACAATTCTTTATCTTAGCAGCAAAATCCAACAACATCTTTTTTTTTGATGTCATGTTTTATTCTTTACATTTTTTTGTTGTTTGTTTTGTTTTTTGTTTTTTCATTTATTTTTAGTTTGTTTTGTTTTCTGTTTTTTTGTTGTTGTTTTGTTTTGTTTTATTTTTTTTAATATATATTAGATTTTTTACATATTTTATTTTAGTTTCTAAGTTTATTAGTTATTATTTTTACTAGTATTTTTATTTTTAATGTTGAGTTTATTGGCAAGTTTCTCAACAGTCTTTACTTCCAGTTTCTCTGAACCTTTACCTCACCTCATAACCAAACAATTCTTCATTTTAGCAGCGAAATCCAACAAATATTCTGAAGTAAAGTCACTTTAATACCCAGTAACCTTCACAAGACTCAGGCCAAAACCTTCTCCATTAGTACTACAGTCAGAACCAGGAAGCTTTATGTTCAGATCATAACCTTCAAATTAAAACCTTAACCAATAACTTTAATAACGGGTTCACATTGTGGTAAAATGACAGTAATTACCAAACCCTGAGATCCTGATCCTTCTGTACTCCAGATGTTCAGTTCCTCCGGGGTGAAAATGAGACGTTACTGCTAAACACTTGTTCCTTTATCAGCCATCGCTTTTGTAGTTCTTTAGTTTAATAAGAATTCAAACACAGTCTGTTGTGTTAAAGAGAAACCGCAAGTGGTTGCGTTGAAGAAACGTAAAGAAAAACTGTTACTATGGGAACCATTGTGTAAAAAAACAAGCTGTGTATAGAAAAATAAATCTGACCAATCAGAATCCAGAATTCCACAACACGCTATAAAACTTAGACTGTCAGTGGTTTTTCTTTACTAACTGAATCATGCTCAGTGTTCCTGACTTTGTTTTGTGAGAACTCATCGATCTCGGAGTCTAAGCTACCAGGTGGTCATGTGTTTAATCCCTCGTCTCTGCTGCTCTCTATAAATAAACTTTCATTACTTCATGTGTTGTACTCGGGTGAGTCTCACACACTCGCACAAACACGCATGAACACTTGTAACACTGAACCCGGGTGACCATATGTCTGTGCTGCATGTACAGCTGGTACACACACACACACACACACACACACAAACACACACACACACACAGCTTCCCGTATACACCCAGGGAGGTCTGTTCTGTTCATATTCTGCTTGGAGAAGAAAGAGTAATCTCCAAAGCCGCCGAATCAAAGAGCTAAATCTGAGGCAACATAATGCCTCACACGCTCCATCCCACAGACAGGAAGAGAGAAGAAAGAGAACATATACAGTTCTTATGGGTTCTGTGGTCAAATTGCAATGGGGAATCATTAACTGTTCTATGTGGAACCCAACAACAGAATGGTCCATTGCAGGAAAAAACTTTCTAGCAAAACCTTTTGGGTGAATAACCTTCATTAACACACAGAACCCATAGAATAACCCTAGAGTCTCCAGTGTGAGATAAAATAGATAATTGGTACTGCATGATACATGGTACTGCAGATACTCCAAGAATTTAACTAAGCACTCTTGTAAGTCGCTGTGGATAAGGGCGTCTGCCAAATGCCGTAAATGTAAATGTACTTTTTCTTTTACTGTATTTTTACGTCAGATGATTTTACCTGCTTTATTTCATGGATCTGATGACAAGCTGATTTTGTCTTATTAGCTGCTACATCATAAATAATAACCGTGGGACGTCCACACCAGTAAACAGAATCACAAACAAATTAAAGGTCAAACATGTTGTTAAAAATGTTTCAGTCCTTCTATAGAGACGCTTAGAGAAGCTGATTTAAAAGCTATTTATTCTAACTGCATCTGATTTTTTGTTTGTTTGTCTGTTTTTTGGTTAGTTTTCGTTTGGTGGTTTTTTTTGTTTGTTTGTTATTTTGGTGTTTTTTGGGATTTTTTGTGTTCTATTTTTTGGGTTACTTTATTTAATATGCTTTTTAGGTTTGTTATTTTTTTTATTTTATTTTTTTTGCTTTAGGGGGCATGTATTTTGAGGTTGTTTTTAGGTTGTTTTTGGGGGGGCTGGTTTTTTGTTGCTTTTGTTCTTTAGGGCAGTTGTTTTTTTGAGTTACTGTATTTAAGGTTATTTGTATTTGGAAGGGTTGTTTTTTGTTTTTAAGGGTTGTTTGGGGGTTATTTTGTTTTGTTATTGTTTTTATTATATAGACTACTTACAGATCATTTAATTATATGAAAGTTTTAAAAGCTTTTACAATCATTTTCTCATTAATGCTTACATTAAAGTCTGTGAGATCTGAAACCTTCTCTGAGATTAGGGTTCATTACTCATCCAAGCACATCCAGTTCATCTCATTCATCTGAGTGTAAACAGACTGACATCTAATTCAGCCTCAGGAAAATAAAGGAAATTATTGATAACTTTATAACTTTTACTTACATGGTGTTAGTTGTGAGTCTCTTAATCAAACACGGTCTGGTTTCAAGGAATAAGTATATACATATATAAGTGTAAATGTAGGATTTTGATGATGACCACATGGTTTCTTTTGAGTCAGGACCAGAGAGAGAGAGAGGGAGAGAGAGAAAGAAAGAGATGGAGGTATAGAAATAAAAGAAGAAGTGAAGGAAGTGAAGAGAGGAGAAGAAAGAAAACACAACACGACACACATTCCTCTGTGAGCTGGATGATCTGCAGACACACCACTGAGCACTAGCTAATTTGCATCAGTAAACATTCTGTGAAACGCCTTCAAAGCAGTGTGTGTGTGTGTGTGTCTGTGTGTGTGTGTGTGTGTGTGTTCATTTTGATCATATATTTTTAATAAATGTGTTTCTTGGCATGCGTACTTTAGCATGAGCCATTCTGCTAGTTGGTAAAACGTGTGTGTGTGTGTGTGTGTGTGTGTTTTTATGTAAATCCACACTAAGCACTCTGCCACCCAGGTCGCGGTGACATCTAAGGTGTGTGTGAAAGTTGAAGAACCCGAAAGTAGAGAGAGTGTGTGTGATGGGACACCCGATACAGCCTCCGACTGACGGCTGCTCTCTGATGCTCAGCGCTCCATAACTCACCGTAAACACGACCTTGAACCGAAGGGCTACCGAGCAAACACCAGAAAAAGTGCAGGTTTGTTCTTCAGGACCCTGGTTGGGGTTGTGGTTTGCAGGTTGCCATTCATGCACAGGAAATCCTCCAAGCGAGTTCCTAAGAATAGTAACGCATCTAAATGACCATCTGAACAAACATGGGGAAACGATATGAGACTTTATAATCACTACATGAACTGATGACTAAACAGTACAAATGAGGAGCAGCCGTAGGCTTGTGGAAACCAGCCTTGGAACCAGAAGGTTCCGAGTTCGATCCCTGCAACAAACAAGACTTGACTGAAGTGCCCTTGAGCAAGACACCAAACTCCCAACTGCCTTCCTGGTGCTGTGGATACAGTCTGTCCACCACTCTGGGCACATGTGTGCTCACTTCACCTTAATGTGTGTGTGTGTTCACTAGTGTGTGTGTGTTTCATTGCATGGATGGGTCAAATTCACTACACAGTGGTCAAAGGAGTAGTGTACTTCACTCACGTGCACTTTATCTAGAACCGTTACCAATTACGGAGGTTGGTCCTGATGGAAACCTGTTAATTTCACAAACCGTCAGTCTGAATCGGTCTGAGGTTCATTCACACATTCATGCCAGCATACCGTGTGTGTGTTCCTCAATGGTACGATCATCAGTTCACCATGGACACAGTGGCGTCATCTACAACACCACAAGCATACTGAATAAACATTACACTGAGGACGGCGTCAGTAACTTCACTCAGAGGGGTGATGGTGGTTATAAAACTCCACACATGAAGGCTGAAACTGAATCTACTTGTTCGATCAGGTAACATCTACAGACACAACATGTGAGCAATGCAGTTCAACGTCATCTGTATTTTTCCATCATGAAAGGTAATGTTAGCGGTCATGGTTAAGCTATAAGATCCACTTTGTCCGTCAGGAGACTACTGGAATCACACACACACACACACACACACACACATCTAGGCCAATTTAGCCCAATCCAACTCGCCTACCATGTGTGTTTTTCAGGAAGTCGGAGGAAACCCATCTTAAACCCACAAGGACGCATGGAGAACACACCACACCCCTCAGGACGAGGATTGAACCCACATCTCTGAATCTGTGTAGCACACACACACACCCTACCTGCAGTGCCACCCTGCCACCCTAAAGAGTCTAGTATAATCCCGATTCTTACCACATCCTCCTTAATATTGTATATGTGACCTATATTTGGGCTGGTAACTCCATTACTGTTATCAGGACCTGAGTAAACTGTCGGTCAGACACGTTGATTAGACTAACCCCTGACCATGTCCAGAGAGATTCTGTCACAGACAATCCTGCATTGTTTTCTATTGAAACTTCGCTGAATGCTTCACACAACACCAAGGTTTGGTACAGTGAAGCACAAGAAACACTGGTACAGACGAGCCTGTGCAAAATATATGCTAGTAGTGTCCATAATGGAATGGGACCGTTCCATGGGACCCCTGGGACATCTACAAATGCCTCCTTTCTGATGAGTTACACCTGTTCATGTCCTGTATTCTTTCTGATGGGTTTGTCCTCTTCCAAAATTTGGGGTTTTGTCATTGACACCTAAGTCATCAGATCTCAACATTATTGAACACATCTGGGACGTCATGTAACGCGCTGTGGAACACAGAAATCCTACACCTCAGAACACAACAGAATTGTGGCGCGTTCTGCAGGAAGTCTGGTGTTGATATCGCTTACAGAATATTTCCACAAGCTTGTGGAGTCTATTTCATATGGGGGACCTACCCAAGTACCACACTGGTGTAACGGATTTTTTTCTGGCACTTCAGTGTATTACAGAAAATATTCAGCATATCAAATTGTGTTCCCAGGAGCCAGTCGTCCACTGAATGGCTGGTTGATGATGTTTGCTCCATGTTTAATACTGTGAGTGTGTTTGTGTTTGTTTTGTTGTCCGTCAGTATTGTGTGTAATGCCGTTACGCTGCCAAGCCACACAGGGGAGCTGCGGCTTTTGGAAAAGCTGCACAACACACACACACACACACACACACACACACATACTGGGCAGTCTGTCTGTCCACACACTCCTGCGATGTCATCCGCAGAGAAATGAATAAACACTCTCGGATTCATGGCTCAGGAGAGATGACGGGCCACACGTGAAGTCACACATGAAGCTCACGTGATGTTTATATCAGTAAACCTGGAGAAAATAAAACACGCCTAGTAATGTTCATTTAGCGGGATGATGGTGATGTGTATGTCCAAGAGAATTCATGAGAGACGCAAGACAGCTGTAGGAAAAAAAAAACCTGGTCCACACGCTCGTCATACAGACAACTATTTCACACTATCTAACCATGCCTACACCCATTATCCATGAAGATCATGTTGCTGATCGGATCTCCTCTGTTATGACACTTCGATTAGCTGTTAAATCAGAGACTTGGCATCTGGAATGTTTCTAAACTCATCCGATTCAGATCTTTTAGTCTAAATGTCAGTGGAAATGGAGAAACTTTGTCCGTGTTGGAGATCAGAACCAGGCTGAAGTGCAGAGAAGCCCTGCATCAAGATACAACAATCTAGAACAAGAGATCCACATGGCATCCGAGAACACACACACACACACACACACACACACACACACACAAACATAGAAACATATCACTAGTACATGATGGTGAAGGAAAAATTATTTGTATTCATCCGATGTTGTGAGAAAGAAATTGTTGAGCTCTACATGAACTGTGAGTGTGTGAGGGTGAGTGTGTGAGGGTGAGTGTGTGAGTGTGTGAGGGTGAGAGTGTGAGGGTGAGTGTGAGAGGGTGAGTGTGTGAGGGTGAGTGTGAGAGGGTGAGTGTGTGAGGGTGAGTGTGTGAGGGTGTGACTGGTGATAGAAAAATGTTCGGATAAGGTAAACAGCGATTCGATCTGTTGTGGTGTGTCTTAGTCATTCATCCTTCCTTCCTCTGGTGAATGGTGGAATCTAAATCTGTCCATGATACACACATACACAGAGAAGGTATGCCTGCACACACTCACACACACACACACACACACACACACACACAGTTCACATCAAGTCAAAGTATCATCCTCCTCTTATAGCTTTTTTTTTTGTTTGTCTATTGTATTTATTAGGAAATTGCATGTTTTACTTTTTATCCGTTTATAGATACATTTAACACCCGTTATAGCACCTAAATAAGTGTAAAACACCTGTGACTGTTACACAGGGCTGATACACAGTGGATCACTTCATGGTTCAGTTCGGAGTGTCACAACTGTGCTTAGTAAATCCATTTAGGGTTTAGTGGATCACCTTAGGGATCACTTAATCACTTTGGGGCTACATTGATCATTTTAAAGCTTAGTGGATCATTTCAGGTGTCAGTTGGTCACACTGGGGTTCAACTGACTACTTTTGGGATCGGTTGATCACTTTGGGGATCTGTGGGCAACCTCTGGGATTATTGGGGTACTTTGGGGTTCACTTGATTACTTCAGATGTCAGTGGATCACCCCTGGGATCAGTGGGTCACCTCAGGTGTCAGTGAATCACTCCAGGGATCAAATGATCACTTCAAGTGTCAGTGGATCACTCCAGGGGGTCAGTGGATCACTTCAGGTGTCAGTGAATCACTCTGTGGTTCAACTGATAAATTCAGGTGTCAGTGGATTATGTCAGTGTTCAGTAGATCACTTCAGATATCAGTGGATCACTCCAGCATTCAGCGGATCAGTGGATGAATGCAGGTGTCAGTGTCCAACTTTTTATCTTCTTCCTACATTTAATAATGATCTTGGGTGATCAGGTGATTAGTGGAATGGAGTAAAATCTTATATTTCTGAAGCTAGTGTATAAATTTTGGTCAGTTACCCTGCTGGTCTCCCAGTCATTAATATGTGACACACGTCACACAAAACTGATCCTTTATCAGCCTGCTTTCTGAAAATAAACTGAAATGTAAAAGTGTTTGCACATGTAACCTGATTTTCACTGTTCACTTTTATTAGATTTCCATCAACACAACACATCGTAGATCATTCAACACTACACAGGAACGTACTGACGTACTGAGCCATAAACATCTTCCTGTCATGTGTTCGGCAACGACGTCTCGCAACGTCAGAGTAAAAAACACGCAGGGACACGTCCTGATAAATATCATTACACACCACAAATACAACCTGAACACCGACTATGTCTCTCTCTCTCTCTCTCTCTCTCTCTCTCTGTTTCTCTCTCTCTCGCTGTCTCTGTTTATCTCTCTCTCTCTCTCGCTTTCAGAGAGAGAGAGAGAGAGAGAGAGAGAGAGAGAGAGAGAGAGAGTAAACAAATAGTAGGTTGACACAAATACAAATACAAGGAAAAATAAAAGGAATCAGATTTTCTCCTGAGAAAGACGTTTCACAAGTTTCAGAAATTACCGACATTTATAACAAGAACAAATTCATTTTAAATAAACTGAAAACTAAATTTTAAATTGTACAACAGAATAAATAAATAAATGTGTTTATACGTATAAAACTTTATATACTTTTTACTGATATTAATATATTTTAAACTAATATTTCAAATAATCTCCACAGTTTATACGGTATAATTTTAATAATTTCAGTACTGTTTATAATACAGATTATAATACAACTAAAGCAGGTTTAAATACATGTGATTATATTTTTTGTTTTTTTCTTAAATTAAATTATTAATTATTAGAGCAGATATTATTTATTCAGTGCACAAGAAATGTCTAACCTTTATTTAGAAGTAAAAGGTTAAATTAATGAATGTGAAATGTATCTACTTTTTATATAAATCTATGTGTATAATTAACTATTAATTATTAATTAAATAATTAACTGTAATTAAATATCATCCAGAAATGGAACAAAAATGTTTCATTAACAGCCTTATTGATGAAGACACTCATTTACATTATAATCATTTTATTATGAATGTTATTTATCATCACATTTTATTATTAAATGTAAGTTTATAACATAGAACACATATTTCAATTAAATAAAATTTTATTTTGTATAAACAATTCTAGCTATTTAATAACATAAAACAAAGCAAGTTTCATTTGTTGATTTATTATACATAGGTATTTTGTTATTAAATTTATTTTAATTATAAAATATTTTGGGGTTTTTTTTTAAGTTGTAGATGTAAAATGTGGTAAGGCTAATGTTCACCATGTTCAATGATGTTTGTGGTTTGGAACATGGTTTCAGGCAGACTCACATGCACACACACACACTCTCACACACACACCTGGTGTGTTGCATCACTTGCTAGTGCAGTCGAGTGAAATTCCATTGCGCCTACGCAAGAATCACATTATATGCAAATTGACTTCATCTAACCACAGCAAGCGAACTGATTAACTACTCTGTGTTTACCCGTTGAAGCTTTGCTAATGCAGCTAGCATGTGAAGGAGGCTAACAGCTAGCCGTTTGTGGAGGACACACACGGTCATCTGTAAACATACACAGAAGAATTTGACAAACATAAAACCAGTCACAGCTCTGAAGTCTATAGACATAAACATGTCCTGACTGATTTAAAGGGTTAAAGGGGAATTTTTTGCTAATTGTTCATTTCTATACTGCGGTTGTGAGTCTCAAATAAGAACAAGACAAATGGTAGACATGGTGGACATTGTGGACATCGAGCTGTTCGACTTTTAAAGGTCAACCTTTGTGTATAACTCATCCATCCTCACTCCTCCCCTCCCTCCCCCACATCCTTTGGTGAATGGTTCGGTCCAAATCTGTCTACAATCGTCCAATCAGGGCCTGCAATTAGCCAACTGTGTGTGTATATACACACACATACACACACACATACATAAAGAAAGAAGGCATGCAGGCTTACAGGCATGTACTCTCTCTCACACTTACTCACTCACTCACACACACACACACACACACACACACACACACATTCAGTGTTTGTATAATTCTTTAGATGTTCAAAATAAACCTACACACACACACACACACACACACACACACACACACACACACACATAAATACACAGTACAGTTTACAGTTACACTTTGTGATGAACCGGTTTAAAGCAGCACCATTGTCACCTTCTGACCAATCAGAAGCAAGAATTCAACAGCGCACCCCATACATTATGCTAACTAACTAGCCTTACTCTTTATAGCTTTATACAATACGATCATGTACAGAAATGTTAGAAATTGATTAACTTGAACTAAACTGAACTAAGCGTGTTACACTGATTCGAATTAGTGTCGGGGGCATGGTTATGGGTGTGGTTAGGGTGTGGTTATGGGCGTGGTAATGTCCTTGATTTATTCACATTAAACCAAGCAAATTGATCTTGCACATTGATTTCATTCATTCAAGATCATACATATGAGCTTAATAGGATAATCAAGTGTGTCGGCTCACAGACTCGTTTCCTTTTCCACAATGCACCTTGGCTTGGCAATGGAAACCACAGTGATGCTACAAGACAGGAAAAAAAACAGGCGTGATCATGGCATGTGTCCACACACAGCCATTTATAGTCATCTCTAAAGCTTCCCTGGTACGTGCTTTACAAAACTGAATGGCGTCTGAAGATGGACTTCCCATCATCCACCCATCCGCTGAACTTCCCCTTCTTCACCATTACAGGACTGGAGCATGATGAGAAACTAAACATACGGCTATAAATAATTTCCATTTCTCTTCTGCTTTAGAGCGTCGGGAACGCTGGCGTTCCAGAGTCTGGGGTTTGGTTTGACCATCCAGGGGGCACATGGAGGGGGGTCGCTAAATGCTAGCCATTTCCTGTGGAAGACCACCTCACTGCTGAGTCCATCCCACAGCGGGTGTGTTAACTAACGTGCCGAAAAGTTAACAGTTTCCCTTTATAGAGGAAAGGCGAGGGAACGCTGGCGAGCACAGACACGCCAATGTTGGGACTTTTTTCACGTTCACCATCAAAAGACCTTCATTTATCCGGTGTTTATGAAAAATAATGTTAGTGAAATGTAATAAGGAGCGGATTTTTATTGGCTAAAGTTGAGGAAATGATTTTGATGTTTGTTTGAGGTCACATTTGATGAATACTTTTAATTTAAGATCTTTAAAAAGGGAATGAGGGCAGGAATATACTGGAGCTACATGCACCCATTGAGATAACCAGTGCCAGGTCATATAAATATACATACATATGATATATATATATGACCTGGCACCGGTTGTCCTTTCTTTGGATGAACTTCGTAGGTATTAACCACTGTGTATACTGGGACACACCCCATGAGATGTGCTGTATTGGACATGCTCTGGCCCACTCATCCAGACATCACAAACTGGTCCTTCTCAGAGTCAGAACTGACTGTTTACTGGTTGTCTTATGTCCCCCACCTCTTGACAGGTGTAACTGTAATGAGATAATTAATCTTATTCACCTCACCTGTCTGTGGTTTGGTGGTTCTAATGTTATGTCCATGTTTCTGTCATTATGAGGAGCTTCTACTGAAATAATAATAAATAAGGTGATTGTTGATGTTTTACACTAACATTAACACTTAACCCATAACCGAAACTATCACACTGGCCAGACAGACAGACAGAGTGAGTGAGGGAGAGTTAGAGAGAAAGACAGAGTTATGGATTTATTATGTATTATGGATTAGAAATTTATTATGGATGTATTATGTACTATGTATTATGAATGTGGTATTATGTGTTATGGACTTATTATTTTCAAAGAGATTCAAGGATTCAAAAAGATTCACCATCCTTCATTATGTCTAAGCTGCAGATGTTATTACTGTATTATGTCTGGATTATGAATATATTATATATCATGGCTGTATTTTAGACACACACAGAGAAAAGGCTTTAATTAATTTGACAGATCAGCACTGCCCTGCTACCACATCATGGCATTTCTTCATGGCAGGAATGCCAGCTATTTAGAGTCTGACCAATCAGAGAGCAGCAGAGGCCCAGGTGATGATGGGCTCAGAGCTTCTGCTCCGATAGGAAAGGGATAGGTTTCAAAAGCTAAAAGCTTTTTCCCAGCTTTAAGACAAAGCAGGGTGAGAGAGAGCAGAGGACATAGCTCACTCGTTCCACTCTTTCTCTCTCTTCTTTTCTTTTTTTTTTTCTTTTTCTTTTTTTTTTGCCCTCATCTGTGCTTTCAGGACATTCCACAGTGAGAAATTTGCTTAATGAGAAGTCGTTTACAAACATCTGCGGCTTTAGACATAATGAAGGATGGTGATGGTTATTTTACTACAGAATGTTTCTAAAACAACATTCATCATAAATTCACTTCACTTTACATTAAATGAGTCTTGAAGAAACACAAGGGCTAAAACAATTTTTCTTTTCTTTTGAATTCATGTCATAGTAGATTAATCTTTTTTTTATATATATAATTTTTTTTATATATTTTACATTTCTTATATTATAATAATTTATTACATGATTACATGTTACATAATTACATGTTATTACATGTTTTTATTATAAAAAACACATAAGAATTATGTCTCATCACAAATGAGCAGAAAAAGCAGAAAATCTTCATATATATAATGTATATAAATAGGTATAAGTTTCTTTTCTGTGGTCACATAATTTTAATAAATTGTGAGTTAATTATTGAATTTTTATTTAAATGTTTTTAACGTTGAATGTTTTATGAGTGCAGCTATGAATGATAATCATTTTATTTTATATTATAAAAAGTGTAAAAGTGTATCAAACACATTCACAGCATTTAAAACTTTCTTGTAAACTGACCTTTAATCTACAGTTTATTATTTTATTACTGTGTGTATTTTTTATTAAGTGTTTATGCAGATGTTCATAAAAATATACTTATATATAATATTTACTCATTTAAAACAGGAAATAAATCATTGGATATTTAAATATTTATGTTTCAGCACTATTGCTAGCCTCAAATTGTGGCCTCAAATGTCTTTAACACAAAAGCAGGACAAACCAAATATTGAGAAAATATTGTGATTTTAAAGATTGTTGTTTCTGCTGATATATTTAATTCTTAATGTAAGATTGTGTTTTAAATTGGAGAAGAATGCAGATTAGAAACATTAAATCTGCACATATCTTTAAAATGGCAGATTAGATTTCAGAGATTTTATTCTATATTAACTGTATTTGCAATTTATCTGATTTATATGTGTGTTTAACTAAAAAAAGAGAAAAATGTTATCTAAAATTCAAAATTTATGCTTCAGTAAAACAAGATAATAAATACCATTTATAACATTTATAAAAAGACATAATAATAATAATAATAATAATAATAATAATAATAATAATAGCAGATGGATAATGCTAATTGACTAATCTAAGGTTTTTAGTGTTGATTTTTATTAGAAATAAAATTTTATGTTTTGGTTTATCCAGACGTTCAGTCACACACTGATTTCCCCTAAATCTATTTGTAGAGGATGCACACACACACACACACACTCGCTGCCACACATTGGGCAGTGTTTGGTCCTGACAGGATGATTTTTTTGTGTTTGGTGGCCTTGTTTTTGGGGGAGGAACCTGCTGATTGCTCCAGATGGCAGCTGTCATGGCTGTATTTGTTAACTCAGGAGAGACATGTGGAGAGAAAACCTTCCTCTGCTCAAATAAACAAACACAGGAGGCCGAGGTGGCCGAGATCTCCAACCAGGAGCCTTAATCAGGGCCTTTCTCTCTTTCTGTCCTTCACAGACACAGAGGAGTGTGTGTGTGTGTGTGTGTGTGTGTGTGTGTATGTAT
>JAOVVF010000028.1:1819600-1831334 GCA_028565595.1 Duopalatinus emarginatus
GCACAATGATAAAAAATTTGGAAACGGCCTTATAACCCTTCCCAAACTGACGGGCAGCAATAATTGGTTCTCTAAGCTGTCACTGCTAATAACTTAATTTCCTCTTTGGCATCGTGTTAACACACACCTGAATGCTCCAGAACTGCCAAAACCTCTGCTGTTTTTGAGGTGCACACACACTTCCTGATGATTGGTTATTCGAAGGATTTAATTAGCAGCGCCAGGCAGCGACTTACCTTTTAACTTTACTTAAAATTTCCTCCATTTTGGCTTCATTATTGTTAATTAAATAACATCACGTTGGAAGCTGAAGATCCAGTGAGCTCATTTTAAGACCTGCCAAGTACCAGATTATTATTATTTTTTTAATTACGTCCTTATACATAAATCTACAGCATTTAAAGAGGGTGTATTTTACATGACTACATTAAACTGAACCTTGCTGTTAGATTGTTGTTTTTGCAACCGAGACGTTTTTGCGCCGTCGAAAAATGAACGTGTTCGCCAAAAGCCCATGTTGTTTTCTTCTTCCTCAAGTCTTGACTTGATAAGTTGGCTCTAAACAGAAGCGAATGAGTTGTTCGACACCACAGAAGAAGAATAAGCCTTTTTTCCTGTACAGCCATGTTACAACAACTGTTAGACTGTTGTGTGTAAGCCACAGGCAAAAATCTCATGCCATTAGCCATATGGTTTATAATCAGCCCAAGATAACCCGTGATTACAGTCAGTGTGTATTAACACACACACACACACACACACACACACACACACACACACACACAAGCACTGCTTTAGGCACATGGGCATGCACATATATTTCCCACCTACAGTTATAAACCCTGATTAGAACCACAAACCATGACAGGCGTGAGTGAGTGAAGGGTCGAGGCCAGCGCTCCGGGGGGCGGCGGCCATGACGGTCGTGATACATCCTCGTTAAGGGTTCGATCGAGCGCCTCTTAGTTAAAGCCGATTCATATTTTAACAGGTTAGCACATCTGGAGCAGTGTTTACCTCCACTTTCTAAACAAAGAGGGCTTTAAGACCAGAGCTCATCCCCTCAGGTGTGTGTGTGTGTGTGTGTGTGTGTGAGGGGGGGGGGGATTACAAGCCTTAGGTACTATTGTGTGTAAAGGTCTTCTCCTTTACACAAATATTTTACTAACCAAATATTACACAGACAATGTTTAGATTTTACATCTCCCTTTTCTTTTCTTTTCTTTTTTTTTAGCAAAAAGACTTTTCATGAATCAGTTCTTGGACTTGGACAAACTACTCATGTCACCATGTATGACTAAAATTAACACGTCACTTTTTATTTTAATATAAAGCAGGCTTGTGGTTAAGAAACCAGCCTCATAACCAGAAGCGTGTCGGTTTCATCTCCCGTATCGACATGACACCACTGAAGTGCCCTTAAGCAAAGACCCTAACCCCCAACTGCTCTCCAGGCACCCGCTGTGGGGAAGTGTGTTCACTGAACCCTAGTGTGTGTGTTTCACTGCACAGATGGGTTAAAAATTCAAATTCCTTCGTGTGTGCAAGCACAGTGGTCAACGACTGGTTGCTCACCTCCTCCATGTTCTCTGCTGGAAGTGCAAGCAGGGTTTTACTCCCATCAGCCTCCAGAAGGCAACACTGGCAGAACCCGACGCTTCCTGTGTACAGCGAATGGGCCACTGTTCTGCGGCCCTCGTGCAAATCCCACACGCACACTTTCATATCCCGACCCTGACTGAACACACACACACACACACACACACACACACACACACACACACACACACACACACACACACGGAAAAGAGAAGCACATTACATCATATATCCTCTTACCTGAAAAGTGCATTAATGAGTCTGAGCGAGACGTCCTGTCCTACCTGAGGAAGCTGTTAGCGGAGCGAACAGTGCTGACCCAGATAACCGAAGCTCCAGCATGGCCATCTAAAACGCTCTCAGCTCGACGGGTGTTCAGGTTCCATACATGGACTAAACCTTTTCCTGATCTGCGGAACAAACAAAAGGAATTAAATTAGTTAAATTACATTGCTGATACACTGCATGGTTTAATTTTTGTTATATTGAAACTTTTAAACTGATTTAAGGCCTAGTAACACTATGCCTGGTTGCCTTGTAGCATGTCCGATGCGACTTTTGCATAGGTGAATATTTGAAGGTGAGCTCGCTAGATTTATCGATTATGCAATGCAGCGATTTTCGGCTACTGGTGCTGCACATACAAGATTTTTACTCAATGGGGAGGTCACATAGTTAACATCATTCCATGCTTGGACATGATTAGCCATCGCTGTGCCCGAGTCCACCTGAATTGTGCCCAAACCCACCTCTTTAAGCAGGCCTGGGCACGGTTAATCGTACTTAACCCAGAAACAGTACAGACTAGTACAGACTAGTCAAACAAACTGGACTTTGGGGGTCAAATGTGCTCAGGCAACGTATTGCGATTTTGACTTGTCTGTAGCAGTGAATTAGAGCATGTTTGGTGGATTTGTGTGTTTCTGGGCAGTCATACTTAAGCAAATCACAAGGCTGGAGATGGACATAATTACTGCACTTGTAATAACTTTTAATTAAAGGAAAAACTCTTAAGACTTCCTAAATGAGGCTGAGAAAAGCTGCTACATTTGTACAGATCAAGAAATCTACGACTAGACAAACTGAAAACATCCCAAACACGCAACCTGCACTTAAATACTGGGTCCGATCGGCTACAATGATGACACATGACACAATCTCAGTCATATCAGTCCGGTATGATTGACAGCTTCTCACCCTGAGTACAACAGAGGATGTCCCGCCTCCACGCAGTGAAAGTGGAGCGTGTTAACAGATGCAGCCGATCCCCGCAGAGTAAACACAGGGTCCGGGGGAGGACGAGCCATCATCTGGTCCAAACCTCCACGAAGCGGCTCATGCAGAGCGTAGAGCTCGCAACCTACAATACAAAAAAAAAAGCCTAAAATAAACACACAGCCCTGAAGATGTATGCATTATCACCAACGTAAGGTGGAGGAGGGTTGAGTTACGGTTCACACCAGAAGCGTCCGCTCATGCGTTCCTCATTAATACAGCATTAACGAGTTGTTACATTTGTCTTCGTCTGCGCTTACACAAACAAACCGGGGCAGTTTAGCTCTTAAATTGCCCTTTTCTCCCTGTGCAGAAAAGGCTGATTGTGATTCTGATTGCTGATCATTTAAGCATTTTTAAACAGGCCTGGCTTAGTGCCTGAGGATTCAGACAAAACTGTAAATAAAAATAAAGCCAGCCAGGGTTTAAGGAGGAAGAAAGCTGTATGGGGCTTTTTTCTTTTTCCTTCGACGTGATAACAGCTCTTACTCAATGTGTCATGAATCACGGTGCGAGACAACTTAATTACTGTAAACAGGCCGAGACTCTGCCTCTGTGACCAGCGGCAGGTTTCACAGCCAATCACAACACCAATGCAGACGGAAAGCGTGTGTCAAAAAAAAGAAAAGGGGAAAAAAAACCACACAACAGCACAGCACATCTGCTCGCGAATTTTCTCTTCTGTGTAAGAGAAGGTAAAAGGACCTGGCATGCGGCACGAGTGGGGGGAAAAAAAATGCAGAAAGAACAAAGACAGAGACAGAATGGTAGCTTTCTTCTTGAGTGGCATCCAATATAGGCGAGATTTTAGATACAGATCAGGAAAGTTAATGAAGATCCCTCTTTGTGGCGTCTGATTCTCGATCACCCTTGGCCCTGTCCCTGAAACCAGAGCTGCTGCTATTTCGCTGGTGCTCATTTCGGGAGGTTAGTGGTTAAATTGTGCGTGTTAATCTGTCAAGCGGAGCCTACTTTCTGCTCTACCTTCCTAATTAAGAGCCAAGCACTCCGGCATTCCCCAATACCGCTCTCTTATATCCTATCCGGCACTTCGGCACAAGACTTCTGTGCATGCTTTAGTATTATGTACCTTATGGGGACCAGATGGTCCTCATAAAGAAATAAATACGAAGACGACCACACATACGTGCATTGTGTATTGTGGAGATCATGTAGTCCTACTACAAAGTCCTGACACGCATCACTGGCTTTGATTCCTATAAGCTAGGCAATGAGATGAAGTAACACACACATTACTGTATTGCTGTACTTGTAGGGACTTACCTGTCTCAGAATCACATAAACATGAGAAAGTGCACACAGATTAAGATTAAGATAAATCCCAGTTACAGCCTGCTCTATAAATATGTTCCCTTATAAAGACTATAAACATAACTTTCTTTGGTCCTCATAAAGATATTATTACAACCACATATAAACACATGCAATATTTCTATTTGTACACACACACACACACACGTACTTGACAGAAAACACACCAGTATTACACACATGTATTTCTTTCTCTCTTTGGGTCCAATATAGACATTATTACATGCACACATTGACACACATATTCGTATTGCAGCACTTGTGGGGACCACATTACCTTACATTGATATGAAGAAAAAAACAAACAAACACATAAACAAATAGATTTAGATAAACTAATCCTAACTACAGCTGTTTCCACACGTCTCAATGTTTTTTGCGTACAGAGACCAGAATTTGTGTGTGCAACAACAAGGTCCCCATAAACAAGGCTTTTTGACACACATACACACCATTTCCATAAAGTGCATTTGGGGGCTCCGTATACTACATAAACACACGCACACACACACACACACACACACACACACACACACACACACACACACACACACAGACATGTATGTATTGTGGTACTTGTGGGAACCACATGGTCCCATAAGTGCAGTAATGTGAAAGAAAACATACATATGTTGTACACACAAAGTTACACACATCAAATAAGCCCATATGTGGCCCAGGATTGTCGTCCTTGGTTCTTGGTTCATATAAAAGACACACATAGCTGTAGTGTAGAGGCTGTAGGGACCACTGGTTCTTAAAAGTACAGTAACATGAGAAAACATATACAAGAACTCTCTCTCACACACACACACACACACACACACACACACACACACAGAATAAGTTTGATAAAATAAAAGTACAGCTTACAAGATGTAGGATTAGTCTACAGTTGTGCCCACAGAGGCACTACTACAATCTTTAGTTTGTTATAGGGTCCTTTGTGTACTACAGAAAAGCTTTTGGGGACCAAGTAGTTACAGTACTGATAAGGACACTAACCTAAAAGAAAACACTGTGATTGTAAGTAAAAAAAACAAAAAAAAACAAAAAAAACCCCACACAAAAAATATATATGTTTTAATGTTAAGGACTTATGAGGACCAGGGTTATTTTTCCAGCAACATATTTTGTTCCAATGTAGAGACAAATACACAGACAGAGACACTTATGGGAATCAAAAAAAACCCACAAAAAACAGAACAAAAAAAAAAACCAAACCACATTAAGTACAACAAAGTGAAATATAAAATATATAAAATATAAAATAAAGATCATTAAAGGAGAGTCTTCCCTATACATTTAAATGCATTTACCTTATGGGGACCAACATGTTCCTGTCTTCATAAGGATACAATATGAACAGGATAAAGACGTTAAGACGAGAATATTTCAAACACGCATGCACACACACACACACACGCACACGTGCACACGCAGGCTATTCTTGTGAGGACATTTCATCTATGCATTTATTAATGCAGCTGATTATCCTAGTATTAAACAGCCAATGTTTTGGCTTATAAACCTTTTATGGGGACCAGCAACATGTCCTCACAAGGACAAACACATACAATAATCCTATTTATTGAGTCTTAACAAAGATGTAAAAACTAGATTAGATTAGATTATAATAAATTAGATTAGATTACAATATAATAGATTAGATTATATTATAATAGATTAGATTAAATTATAATAGAATGAACTTTACTGATCTCTTTGGAAGGGTTCCCTCAGGGAAACTGAGAGCTACTGAAGAGGCAGCCGTCTCTCACACAGCTCCAGGTGAGAACTAGGGCATGCACACACACACACACACACACACACACACACAGATATACAAACACACACAAACGTAGACATACACACACGTACACATACACACACACACACACACACACACACGCACACACAAAACATGGGGTTTGTAGGGACCATTTCCTCCTTTCTCTTAATGTATATTAAGGGCCATGAAGTCCCCACAAGGAACGAGTGTCAAAAAAAAATACACACAAAATCGCACACTTATGTGCAACACCTCCAGAACCTAAAGCTACTCAAATGGTCCAGGAGATGTGTCGAGTTTGAGTTTGTAGTGTCTGTGTTCCTACAGTAATGATCAAACATCACATCACACCATCGTTGTCAAGATCCCATATCCATAATAATGGATGTACTACTGTGAATAACAAACCAGCATTAGGTTTACATATTAACATTTAAGCTTTGTGTGATTTGTTCGGCTGGTGTGTCTGTGTGTGTGTGTGTGTGTGTGTGTGTCACATTATTGGATTTATGAGACCAAAAGCTTTATTAGTTAAAGTTAAAGTGTAAAACTTTTAATGGGGACATGTTCACAGATTAATTTTTGCGAGGTCCTCAAATGTTATAAAGACAAAAGTAAGAGAAATGCATTGCCGACTGTTAGTTTGGCTTAGGCTCATTTGGTGTGTGTGTGTGTGACCTCATGCGTTCGTGTGTTTATACGAAGGTTGCGGTCTACAAATACCACAATACAAGAGTGTGTGTGTATAAGTATGTGCATGTATGTGCGTATTCTGAAATTAGAAGCCATGACGATTGGAGTTCAAGCTCTCTGGAGCGCGTTTAAGGGTTTTGAGTGGGTTCAGAGACTTGGGCTGAAATTAAATCTCCCTTCCAGAGAGCGCTTTTTACTGAACACAACACTGCGTCATTCACACACTGTACAGATCCTCGCCTGCTGCTGCTGCTTCAAAAAAAAAACAAAAAAAAAAAACCTTTTCTGATGTTTTCTTTGGCTGTGCCCACACTAGAGTCGTTTGAAGTGCCATCGGCACTTCTCCTGTACTGAATCAAAAAAAAAAAAAAAAAAAAGAGGGGGAAAAAACCTGGCAACAGTTGCCTCATCTTTTTTTTTTCCTTTTAGCATCCATTTGCCAAAGAGCTGAGCTTTGTGTCGAGGCGGCGGAGTGTGCGTGTTGTGAGAGGATGGAGTTTGTATGACAGGGCGGATTTGGCTGGCTTTAAGGACGGATTAAGGCGCCCTTATTGTGTGGCTGCCGATACGCCGAGGCGCTGGAAAAATGCGTGCACTCTATCAGCGGACACATCCCAACTTTCTTCCAGGGGTATGGAAAAAAGAAAAAGAGGGATAAAGTGAACACTAATGTTAGCATGAGACAGGCTACATGATATAGCCTCAGATGAGAAAGCACTCATGTTAATATGTTATCGTTGCTATACTAGCAGCGTCACAGTGTCCGATATATGATACTATAATTTAAATCGAATAATATCGTACACTTGTTTAACATTCGTGGAAGGAGTCTCCAGTGTCAGCAGTTTGTAACGGGAGTTTACACTTCCTGGTTTCTCTGTAATGAGACAAACTGCGAGAGGGATTAAAAGAGGGAAAGGTGACGGAAAGACTGTTTATAGCTGCTATAAAATAGGGGAAAAATTGCTTTATTGGATATTCCACAAAATTGAACGTAACTATAAATAAATACGTACACTGAAGTGCCAGAATAACTGGTCTAATACTTGGTAGGTCGCCTATGCAAACTCAGATAAGTGTTCCTCTAACTATAAATTGGCTCATCTGTACCAGTTTTTCTGCCACTTCAGTGTACATGGCTCTTGTTCAATAATAAACAAAAGTAGTAAAAGAGGATTAAAGGATGATAACCTACTTCCAGGTAGTAACAGGAGCTTCGTCACAGCACTTTGTCTTGAACATGAAGTATTTAATTCTCAGTCTGATACCATGTACGTGGATAATTTGTATCCGTGAAAACGTTTCATGCGTATTAATACCGGTTCAAGGTGACGACCTGCTCGTCCTTTAACCTCAGCAAGCCGTCAGTCTCCGATTTCTGGAATGTCTTCACCCTCTCGCCGAGGAGCGCGACGTGAACGAGCAGTAACGACTCAGTAATCCAGAGTCAGCAGTTTGCCTGTTTGCACAATAGCGTACTAGTGGTTATCAACTCAAACGAAGGAACACACACTGTGTACAAACCCAGAGCTATCAAAACAAGCTCATGACAAGCTGTCAGTCAATCTCATTTTGGCAAAACCCTCCAATTGTTCAGAAAAACGTGAAAAGGCCACAAAGCAAACAAACGAGCGGCTGAGTGAGATAGAAGCACGAAAAGCTCCAAAATATGAGGCCTAGATAGGAGTAAAAAAATATATATATATACTTTAAATATGTAAACCGCAGAGCTGAAATCTTGGATCCGATTGTGGCACTTTCTCAGTAACACATGAGTGGCATATTTTATACAATCATAACATAACAGCTGTAGAGGTCTTGTGGAGTTCATGGTTCACGAGTCAGAGCTGATGTTAATGTTATGGCTGATGGGTGTGTATAAGAGCGTCAAACAAACCTTTCGTAACAATTATTTATAGATCAGGTGATGTTATTGATAACTGTATAATCAGTTTAAAGCTGCCTCTGATAAAATGTAATGTAACCTCCGGTATAAATAAAGTTTACTCCAATTATTAGTTCTCAAAACAAACAAAATGACAAACAAAAACAAACAATTACAATCTATATTTTAATGTTTAACCTGGACCTAACATTACCTTCTTGGCAATTTTTGAAAACAGTTACAAAATCACTTGCCTGTGATAATCAATGCTGGCCAATTTTTCCAGATAACACGTTTTTCCAGCTCTACATGACACACCCCTAAATACCATTTGCTAAAAAACCATCCATCCAAACAAACAACCAACCAAATAAATCACTTTATACTATAAACCACATGCCTGGGGCATTTATACCTTACAAAACCTGCTCTGTTTTACTCTAACATTAACACAGAATTTCACATTATCTAGATTAGTTTTTGTCCCATTACAGTTGCTGTAAATAAGCACTACAACAGTACGCTGTTTTTTTTTTTTAACTTCTTGCAAAAGTCATGGTGGAAAAATATAACAAAATTAATATAAATAATATAAAATTATAATTATAAGATCATGTTCATTTTTGCACTGTAGTACTGTAATGGGATGACCAACGTTATTGTTAACGTAATTTGTCGATCTAGTTATAATACAGACATTAGACATATGAGCAGAGTGATAAGGGGGGGTGGGGGGAGTGGCATAATCTCGCTCGCTTTGATCAATCACACTGACACTGAGCAATTAGCTCATAAATAAATCTGATTTTGAATTTCCCCCTGGGAATAATAACATGATCTTAATACAGAAAATGGGTGGAACATGTGCATTACTCCGCCCCCTGAGAGCCGCATAAGCAGCAGTTACAAATGACGATGATTGGTAGCAGTCATATGATAAGTGGAGAGGAGCCTAATAGGTGGAATTTGGCTATGGCTAAAAATAAGGGTGGAGGGATAAATAATTAAATATATTTTCTACAGTAAAGAAAAACTTGATCATCATTTTTCCATCTTCGAGGTTACCATCAGGGGTACAGTTTGGTTTCCTGTAAAAATCAAAAGTTTCTATTGGCAAAAAGTGGACTCAAGACGCCGCCCCTTTCTTTCCCTCCCCTCTATGCAAAAGTGGTACGGTCCTGCCGTTTGGATGAATGCCACCTCAATGCCACCAGATTATTTGTTTCTCATTAAAGTAAAATTAGCTTAAATGATTCTCCTATTTAATTCCACTGTAATTATCTTTTATGTCGTTATAAAATTAATAATCTCTCTCTTATGCCGGTAGGCTTTTCCCCGACAAATAGAGACACGCAGAGTCCACAAAATAATCGCTCTGAATAACAGGATTATTTATTACAACTCAGTCGCAGATGTAACTTTTTGAAATATTAATTCAAGCTTTTAAATAATGTTGTGCAAAATGTCTGACAGCAGCCCAGTATACTGATACAGTGTTAATGTAAAATATAACTATCACAGGAGAAGTAGCCTGAGAGGTTTAAAGAATTAATTCAATAATACAAAAGTAAATAGCAGAAATAAAAGCAAAACTAGAAATTAGTTTAAAAAAAATAGAAAAATAGAAATACACAATGGACATTAGTGCAGAACAACATACACCTGGACTGTACAGACTGTAACTGTGGATGAAGAGGTAGAAGGTAAAGGCCAGACAGGATGTGCAAATAATATAGTATATAAGAGCAATATAATAGTATTAACTAATCTGACCAAAAAAAAAAAATCAGAAAAATCTAAAATTAAATTAAATTAAAAAAAGACATGTAGTGATGTGGATAAAATAAAATAAAAATAGAAAAAAATATATATATAATTTTTTTAAATATTTTTATAGAATGCTTTCTGAATATTTTGGAAAATGTCCAAAAATGAATCAGACAGAAAATGAGAGATTTGAGAGTTCATAATATTATGTCAAGGTTATCAGAGGATGTCACCTAATTTATTTAATTTTAAATAATTATAAACTTATTCAAAAAATTATAAAGCAGTTGATTTTATTTCAACTTTTTAAACTAACCATTAACCTTTAAAATGAACTTACAACTTTTGTTCTTCTTTTTAATGTCAATGTATTTTTAATATAAAGCACATCATTACCGCAGCACTACTGCACTGCCGTCCTGTTTAGTCCTAATACACTGCAATTATATTCATCATTAAATATTTAACCCGGAAGTTTCTGGATTCTCTGGATTTCTCTGGATCACAGCCTGTTAAAGTTTTAATAACATCATCAATAATCTTCCAGTCTGTCCAAAGAGACGCCAATTAAGCTTTCCATCATAAATAAAGAGAAAAAAAAAAGGACTAATAAAGTTCCGCTCCTTCTGTGTGTGTCCCATCTGATGGAGAATGGAGGATGGAGGGATGGTGTACAGAACGATCAGACGAAAAGAAAGCTAGTGAGGGAATACTGAGCTTCTCTCCTCTCTCTGTGAAACAGATAAGACAGCTCCAGTAATCTGACTCTAAGTCTGTGGATAAAGGCAGTTTGTCTGGTCTCGAGCTGTCTCTCAACACCTGCTGGGTAATTAGGCCCTAATTATGAGAGAGCCAGTTCCCTTCTTCCCTGTTCGCGTTATTAAATGAGGACGAGGCCTGCCAGCCAGGTATCTCTCAACACCGGCCAGGGGCTGGCGACCTTCAGATCAAACGCACACTACCATCGGCCCCTTACAGCGGATCTGGAGGGAGGAGGGGAGGGGCGCTCGTTTTAGCGTGGGTCTTCAAAAGATCACGAACGCATTCCTTCCCTTCTTCAGAGTCAAGATGGAGGGATGGAGAGATGGAGGGAGGGAACGTCGCCTCTTCACCTGAAATAAGCCGGCATTCATAAACATGCCGTCCAGATCTGGGAGATTACGGAAATGCAAAATGGACTGAGGGGAATTAATAAAGCTGGACAGGTCCCGTGCTGAAGGCTACCGGTTTAGCGTCGTACTCCTCACATACCGGTTTAGCGTCGTACTCCTCACATACCGGTTTAGCGTCATACTCCTCACATACCGGTTTAGCGTCGTAGTCATTAGAGCGAGCGGTTTAAGTTTATACACCTCACAGCTACAATTTTAGCATCGTATGCTTCAGAGTTA
>JAOVVF010000028.1:1831434-1842789 GCA_028565595.1 Duopalatinus emarginatus
TCCTCAGAGCTAACAGTTTAACAACATCAGAGGAGAGGCTACCGATTTAGTGTCATATTCATGAGAGCTACCGGTTTCGTGTCAGTGCCATACTCATCACAGCTATTAGTTTAGCATCCTATTCGTCACAGCTACTATTTTAGAACTACTTGTTTGATTTTATTTTTAAATCACTTGTCTTGCAAAATAAAATGAAGGAAAACTTCACTCACGTGAAAAATAACAAATATAATGAATATAATCAACAAAATAATCAACAAACCTAATGTCAGGTCAGGACTCTTTTCATGTAAACACTACCAGTTCCTAAAAGATCAGACTGAATTCATCCTTTAACACCCCCCCCCCCTTCGTTTCTCATGGCCCAATCGTGTCCATCAGATCAGTAGCATCTTAGTAAAATCATCATCATAATCATCATCCGAATCCACCTTTTAATCCTCCCGTTTTTGACACTTTACCCTTCACGTCCCATCGAGACGTGGGATTTCTCCAATCCTGCTGCAGACTAGCAGGCTAGCTTTGAGGTTCAGTATAAATTTATACTGGTGTCAAATCCACCAGAGAGGAATTAAACATCTTTTTTGGCTTTCTTCCTAATTTTAAATATCATCTCTTTCCTATCGTGCAACAGGGCAAAGACCGTCACATGATTCCTCCATGACACAGCGGCTTTTCGAGCTGCTGTTCATGCAGCTAACGCTCCCATCCACTTCTGTATGAATGAACTCAGAGATGTCTGTGATTGGTGAGTGTCACTGTATTGATGTGAGAGCAAGAGGCTACGTCTAAAATCACGTACTCAAGCAGTACATTCTGAATCAGAAGCAGTGTGCACTACTTTACCGTTAAAGCAGTACTCAATTCCAGTACGCGAGCGAGCAGTATGCACAGCCTCGGACGCACTAGATCTGCCATCTTTCCAATGTCATGTGACGCATGACGTCATATCACAGCTGTTTTTTTAAATCCCCAACTGTACTTTTTCAAACCTTAGAATGTTTTTTTATCTCATCTCAGGAGAAATTATTAATATAGAAATGATTAAAATAAAAATACTTTTATGTTGCTCCTCTTTAGTCCGAGCGTCTGAGCTGCTCGAATTGCATTGTGGGATAAAGAACAGTGTGCTCAGTTCATGTACTGCAAAATGTCTCCCGAAACAGTACATCATCCGGGAACTTTTCACGTATTGCTTGATGCATACAGCACATTCAGACACACTAGTCACGCTCACATACTGTTTTTGCGTACTGTTCAGTACGGAAGTATGTGATTTCGGATGCAGCCAGAGAGAACTGTTACGAACTGTTACGCTCTCTTCTGATTACAGACGGCTGTAACATCAGCTGGGATTCGAACTCATGATCTCCAGATGGCTGGGCAAATGCTTTTCTGTTGTGTTGCTTGGGAGCAAAAAATACATTTTTTAAAATAATAATAATAATAATTTTCCATTTTGGTGCAAATTGTTGAATTTTTCACGTTTTTTTTCTGTACATCCATTTTTTACAAATATTTCTTTTCATAATGCGGCTGTTTTGTTTGCTGCTGAATTTCAGCTCAGAAACATCTGCATGTATTATTTACGTATATGATGGTGACGGTGACGATCTGGTGTTCCTGCCCTTCCTAATGGGATCATAGCTCAGCTCTCAGGCATTCCTTCATTCTTCTCTTTATCAAAACACGCTTATCTTCTGCTTCCTCTTTCGTTCTTGCTCGGTAGCCGTTTCCACACCACTACAGGAGGAAAGAAATGTGTGGTGTGTGTGTGTGTGTGTGTAAGAGAGAGAGAGAGGGGGACAGGCTGAACACTGATAGGCTGTTTTGACCCCCCCACCACTTCACCTGTTTAAAAAAATAAATAAAGTCAAATCCTCGAGCAGAGGAAACAAACACGGAGGATGGAGACGCAGTGCCATTATAAAGTCGACTTAAACAAACAGAGCAGGAAGTGAGACGAACACACACCCTATATTGTAAGGGTCTTAGTGTGTGTGTGTGTGTGTGTGGACTGGAAAAACATCTCTGCGGTAGACAGAAGTGCCCACACACACACACCCGTCAGTCAGGGGGAAGAGCCTGCATTGTTCCTGCCAATGGCGTGAATGCAGTGCCAAGGCTGGACGAGATAAGGCCTGTGTGTGTGTGTGTGTGTGTGTGTGTGTGTGTGTGCGTTGATTGAACACTTTGTCACTTATTTAAGAGGTCTTAGTGACCGTGGTTAACAAAGGGAGCAACAGGTAGTGCGCTCTTATCTGTTAGCATTGTCACCCGTTTCCTTCCCCAGGTGTGTTCAGGGGTGGACTGATGAGGACAAGTGATTGTCCACACACACACACACACACACACACACACACACACACACACACACACAAACCGAACAAGCTGGAGATGATGATGCTGATTATGTTCACAGGACAGCCAAAGTTAAACACTCCAAAAAAAATCCCAGGCTTTATGGAAGACTGGAGAGCCGTATGAACTTATGTTTGGCAAAAAGCATGTTGGAGACGCACCAATGCGGAGAAAATGTTCTCCGGTCCGACGGGAACAAAATTGAATTTTTTTGGCTGTGGCACAAATAGCTACGTTTGGTAGAAATCCAACACTACTGATCAGCTTCCCTAGTGTGAAGCATGGTGGTGGTAGAACGGTGCTGAAAGTCTGACCTTTGACCTCATGTCTGTACCTGGGGCCTGCCTTTTTATCATCATCACCATAGTATTTGTTTAAATATGGTGTTAAACAGGACAAACAGGATGCATGTCTCTATATTGAGACACTTCAGTGGCACACTGCCTGACTCAATTAAACTAATCATGTGACCTCTGATGGCCACTGACTACACCAGTGCTAATTTAGGTGGTGTACCTGCCTAAACAGCTCTGATCCATCAAGGCATGGACTCCATAAGACCTCTGAAGTTATTCTGTGGTATCTGGGACCTTCACTGGATCTTCTGTGGGATTGGACCAGCCAGTCAAGCTTTCACCCCCCCACCCACCCCCACACACACACACACACACACACACACACACATCACAGCATCTTGGTTCCCCAGGTGGTTCATTGGTTGTTCTTCCTTGCACCACTTTTAGTAGGTACTAACCACTGTATACTGGGCAACACCCCACAAGACATGCAGTTTTGGAGACGCTATGGCCCAGTTGGCCAACCATCACAATTTTTCAGTCACTCATTCCTACACTTGCCCATTTTTCCTGCTCCCAACAGTCTAATACATCCAGCCCACGACAGGTGCCACTGTAACGAGATAATAAGTGTTTATCCTCGTCACCTGTCAGTGGTGTTAATGTTATGGCTGATTGGTGTGTGTGTATATACCTGTGCAGGAGTCTGTATGTGTGTAAGCTGAGGAAAGTAAACAGTAATCCTGTATTATCTGCTCCGACATGACTTCTTATCACTGATGTAGCTCATATGAAGGGCCTAAACGGTACTTGTTACTACTTAAATATTGGTTTGTAAATAATCTTCAGCAGAATAAGATACAAGCAGCACCTTGGGGATCAGTACCTGAGTCAGTGTAATATCAGTCAGCGTGGTGTGTATCCAGTCAGAAGACTCCTCACCGTCCAACTCCGCAGAACCTACATCAGAAAACAACAACTACTTACACATGTGACAGGTTAGGGGTAGATATAACTTTCCCACACTACTGCCTGGTAGAAATCTGCTCTATATGTAAAGTCTTTCAAATATGTTCCACCAGTCGTTCAAATTCTGGTCCACCAGTCTAGCCCTTGGTAGGTCCCCCATAGAACATGGACTCCACGGCCTTGCGGAAACATTCTGTAAAGCAATGAACACCAGACTTCCTGCGGAACGCTCCACAACTCTGTTATATTCCGAAGTGTAGAATTTCTGTGCTCCACAGTGTGTCACATGACATCCCGGATGTTGAGATCTGGTGACTTAGATGTGAATGACTAAACCCCGAACTACGGTTCCTCTAACCATAATCTGGTGTCTCTAGACGTGTCTGGTGGTGCATTATACCACAGTTAGGTCCGACCCTGCAATCTGATTGGCTGAGAGACGTTCCATGAGTGCCGTTATTACACGATAATAGCACTGGGACCGAAGCTCTCCAAATATCACTCCGCCACGTACACACGTAACCGTAGCAACGACGCCAGCGTTTACAATCCAAACACCGCAGTCATAAACAAACCAGTAACATCTGATAAAATGAATTATAGTGAGTTGATAAATCCTGTTTTATGAATGGATGTGTTAGTGTTTATTATCTGTATAATAATTATTGTGTAGTTAATGATGATCCTCGACTGTTATAGTCTGATGTTTCAGCAGTTAGATATATAACGCTGGGACGTCTGATAGAATGGAACTATTTTACCTGGCGGAATGTTGATAAACAAACCGATCGTATATTTCCGTCATTTTTATGTTAAAATCTATCAATAAACACTGATAACAGAACTGTGGTATAATCACAATAATACACTCGAGGTTCGTGTTATATCATCAGAAACTGGCACCGGTGTACTGAGCTACTGTACTCAGTCTGTGGCCTCATGCCTACGACCACAGCACACCAGTGCCAATATCTCACAATACAGAAAGAACCTTGAGAACCTGTTAGAAGAGGACAAACCCATCAGAGCGAATACAGGACATGAACTGGTGTAACCTGACAAAGAAGACACGCACAATGTTGACCTGTCAGAGACGTATGTAGATGTACCAGGGGTCACATGGAACGGTAGCGATATGAACCCCACACCTTTATAGAGCCACCACCAGTCTGCGTATGTTTCATAGACACAGCTGTACCAGTTTTTCTGGCACTTCAGTCTCAAACAGCTCACAGCTCCAGACTGTAGATTAATGCAGTCTATCAGTATCATGTCATCTCATTACACACAGAGTGACACGCCCACTAAATCTGATCATTCCGTTTGATAGTGATTTTATAGCTGAAGGATTGTTCACCCCTGACCATCTTACTCCAGGCTTTCCACTAGATTCAGGATTTGCATTCATTCAGCTATATGATCGTTAGTAAGATTACACTGATGTGTAAGTGAAACTGAAAGTGAACTATTGACCTGCTGTGCTTAAACGCAGACAAATTTAAAGGCTGCATTTAACCCAGCAGTGAAACACACTAACACCGAGGTGGCAGAAAAGCTGGCACATACAAGCTTATGCAAAATACATAGCGATGCCATCGATGCACGTCATCATGATGGTTGCATACACCAGTGCTAATATAAAGAGACGGACATCTACAGAAGCTTCATAATGGTGTGAAGTATGTTTTTCTCAGTCATTCCATGGGACCCCTGGTACATCTACAGACGTCTCTGATGGGAGAACACTATGAGAGTCTCCTTTCTGAGTTTCACCAGTTCATGTCCTGTATACATTCATCTAATATAATATAACACATTATTTATAAAGTATAATATAATATAAATTAATTCATAGTACATTTAGATGTAAATTTATATTTCTACTATATATATTTTACTTAATTCTATTTTATTTTATTTTGTAGTTATTCATGTGGACAGACAGTCAAAAAGCATTTCACTGCACTGGGCAGCCCTGTGCATGAGGCCCGGGAAGCAGTTGCCCCTACTCAAGGGCACTTCAGTCACGTCATGTCAGTTGTAGGGATTGAACCTGCTTCCTTAACCACAAGCCCACGGTTGCCCTGGCTGATGTTACATAAGTGAGGGTGTCTGGGGTTCTGTCAGTGTTCAGTAGGGTTAAGTTGTTCAACGCACTCGAGTTCATCCACTCCGACCTCAACACACCATGTCATGGCATTACCACGAGGCCACGTCGAAAGCTCGTCCCTCCTCAGGCTGATGTTTCAGACCTGCTGGTCTGCAAGCAAGGCTCTGGGGTACTGATCAGAAGGTTGGCACCACTACTAGGTCCTTTAGCAAGGCCCCTTAATCCTAAACTCACTCTGCTCCGAGGTGTCGAATCACCAACCCTGCACCCTAATTCTAACAAACAGGAATGTGTGAAGAAGTCCTGTAATGTTTACGTAACAAATAAAGACGATGTCTTCATCATCATGGAGCTCACCATGTGTGTTTTCATGCTGAAACAGGTTTCAGTTCCAGCAGGGATGGGAAATCGTATTGCGACATACGGCAGCCTGGTTACAACTTTGTGTTGATGGTTAAGAGAAAACCAACAGACAGACATCATCGGGTGTCCCAGGGTCAGAAAGTTATTTTGTTTCCAGATGGATTATTTACTCAATCACCAAAATGTCTTTTGAGGCTGAACTGAAAGCACAAATGAGGACCGGTTTTCAGAAGTTTAGCGTACACACGGCACAAACCTAGAGGAGCATTAAAGTCTGGAAACACTTGCTGATCTGCATTTAAGTGTGTGCATGTGTGTATGCATGACTAATAATCTCCCTTCCATCATTCTTATTGTTCTGTTGATGATATAATGAATTGCTCACCTCTAATACTTTAATTGTCTTGTTATTGACAGATTCAATGATTTAATCCTTCCATCTATTTCACCTTAGTCAGCACGGCTCTAACAGCTCTAGTCCTCAAGTCAGAACTCTTCTGGATGTCACATTGTTTGTCACAGATACACTAAAGTGCCAGAAAATCCAGTACAGACTGGTAATGGCTTCATAATGGTGTGGGGTTTGTTTAACAGGTGCTCCAATCGAAAACCCTGATACATCTTCCTACGTCTCTGACAGTTGAACACTATGTGTGTGTCTCCTTTCTGATGAGTTCCACCCGTTCATGTCCGGCATTCATTCTGATGAGTTTGGCCTCTTCCAACAGGACAATGCAACGTCACACACGTCTAGTGACGCCAAATTATGGTCAGAGGTTTTGCAACAACCACCTCAAAATCTTAATGTTATTGAACACATATGGGATGCCACGCAATTCACTGTGGAACACAGAAATCCTGCACCTCATACATATACAACAGAATTGTGGAGTGTCCTGCAGGAAGTATAGTGTTCATTAAATACAGAAAATGTCAGCAAGCTTGTGGAGACCACGCCCAGTTGTGGGGGCTTACTGAGTATTAGATTTCTGTACCGGTTTTTCGTGGGACTTCAGTGCAAATCGAACATCCTGGCTTGGTAGGAAGACGTGGACAGAGCACAGTGAGGGTTAATGGCTTTGTTCAGGGGCCCAACAGTGGCAGCTTGGTGGTGCTGGGGCTTGAATCCCTAACCTTCTGATCAGTAACTCAGATTTTAACTCACTATTGCTCATGTCTATATGTCCTGATAAAGCATATCTAGAAAAAACAAATAAAAATACACTTTTTGCAAACTTTATTGCCTAAGCAATTTGAATTGGAGTGACCCAACACACACACTAGGGAGCAGTGGACACACACACCCAAAGCAGTGGGCGAACCCATCCACAGCAGCCAGGGAGCAGTTGGTGTTAGGACACTTCACTCTCGTCTGTCTGGGAATTGAACCAGGAGCCTTCGGATCACAAGATTGGTTCCTTAACCACAAGCCCACGGCTGGCCCTAAATACAGAGCACCATAGTTATCATGATGAGGGCTCAGGGTCTTGTTTTAGGTCCCAGCACTGCAGCTAAGTGGTGGTGGGATTTGAACCCATGACCTTCTGATAACAAGTCTAACATGTGACTCACTGAGCCAGAACAGCACAGCATGAATAATTTCTGGTGGTTATTTCTTATTGTAATGCATGAGAACTTGGCTTATAGTGCAGTAATAAAGACACAGTGAAGGAGTGAATCTAATGGAGGTCAGTCTCACTGAGATCAGCACACAGTACACAGGGAGCTGTCTGAGATTCGAGCAAAACACTGAAATAAATAACACCTAATCTTCATTTCTGTGTTTTTACCGACGCCAAACAAAACCCCAGAGCCTTTTATATAACACAGGTATTAACGCGATGCCGTTACTGCCCTTATTTAGATCAAAATATCTGAAAAACAAACGCTGCTAAGCCTTAAAATCAACAACAGGTACCAACCTTATACAGATTTGCCGCCGGTGACGTAATCAACACGCGACATTGACTCTGAAGGACCCCCTTTTAGCGGTGTAATGGCGCCCTCAATAGTGCCTGTAATTTATTTCATAGAGTTTTCTTTTCTCAAGCATGAAAGTGATTTGGTTAACAGTGTAAATAATATATGATATATATTAGAACATATTTCAAATACAAATGTTAAAAACAATAAATAAAAAGTGACTTATATTATAAATGAAATTTTTATATATGCAACTAAACACACACAACTAAACCACTCCAGCTGTCAACAGTCACAATTCCCATTCATCATAATTAATACTAATGCAGTTTTACTGAGTATTTTAGTGACATTTAGTGACCTGGGAGCTTTGTGCCAATAATTCTTTCCTTTCACAAACTAACAAAAGAGGAGACATGAACCTGTTGAGCCCCTCGCAATGTCGAAACACTGAGTATCCTAAACAGACGTGTCTCTTTTCTTCAATCTTTATCCTATTTGGTCAAAATGAGAAAGAGAAGAGGAGAGGAGAGGAGGGGAGGGGAAGAGGGGGGAGAGAGAAAAAGCTCTTAATCCCCAGAACACACAGTGGCCTTTCATAGCTGCAGCAAGCAAGAGAGCGAGAATGAGAGCGCGAGCGAACGAGCGAGAGAGAGAGAGACCTTGTATTTGTCCATTCCTATCATGGACGAGGTTTCAGGCTCGGGGTCTAAGCGGAAAAAAGATTAGATGAAACCAGAGTGTTTTAAACCGCTTTGGAGGCCCTGGATTAGCTGGGCTGATGGCTGTGCCGACCCTTTCTCTCCAGGGCTCCTAAAATGAGACAGGACACTATATGCTATACAGGTTCACAGGTGCTTTGGGGGAGCGAGATTTAAGACAATACTTCATTGACTACTTTATATCTGGAACAATCTTCAACAATAACATACTGACCGATCAGGTAGTGCCTGGTTATCTTAATGACTACAATGTGTCTGTAGCACTAATAACAGGAAATTTCTGAAAAATTTTATTAATTAAGACCACGAGGAACTGACAGATTTGGAAATCTTAGAACAATATTAATCTCAGGACTGATAGAAACTAAATGAGCGGAAATTATAGTCTACTTGGAGTCTTCTAAGTTTACAATTTATTCTGAAATCCCACAAAGGGTCTAAAAAAAATTGCCCCCGAACACAATATTCCATTTTAATCAAATTTTCCAGTGACTGAAGCACCATGTTTATTTCCCATAATAGAACTTGTGCATACATCAACATGAGGAAACGGCTGTGAATGAACATTCAGACCCAGATCCGGCCCACATACAGGAGTGGACTTCTGCGTTCAGATACAGAAAGTCAGCCACCATTGTGGAATTGTTGACTGTTCTGCAGGAAGTATGGTGTTCAGTGCCTCCTGAATGTTTCCGCAAGCTCATGCCCCATGGGGAGCCTATCAAATATTAGACTTGGCACTTTAGTGTATACTTGCGATTGCCATAACTGGCTCAAAGGTGTGTTAACTTGACCGTGTTTTACTCAGAAATATCTGTTATCTGGGAAAACTTGTGTAATGAAGATAAATATGAGCTACATGTTTGCCTAGCATTATGTCCATGTTCTGTTGACTATCTCGCACATTTACAGTCATTTACAGATTAGCTAGCCTCTAAAACATCTTCAGAATGTTCTGCTAACTTTGGGAATGTTGCGAGGAAATGATGTGAATACGCCACTGAGAGAACATTATAGAAGTACCTGGGTTGGTCCTGTAAATGCTCCTGTACTAGCATTAACATTTACTGAATGCTACAAAATAACCTCCATCTACCTATAAACCCTGTCCTGAACCATATGTGTACTGACTGTTGCTTGTTAGGTAACACTTGGATAACTTTTGTCATCAGCTACACTATGATGAGGTCATCTGGTGTCTCAGATGTGTGATGGGATATTAGCTTCAGCCTTGGCCAATTAAAGCAAATGGACGAGGCAAGAGCATGACCCCATCGAGGGGGGTGTGAAAACCCGGGCTGGTCAGATGCCATGGGCCGCGTCGCCATGAATTATTGGTGTCGTCTCCGTTTACGCTCTCCCTGGGTCCAAGGGGGGGGGGGGCTTATTGTTTGCCTGGATGAAAGTGGAGGAAAGAAATCCCTAGATACACTGTCTCATGCCATTTCTCTCTCACATACACACAGTGGGAGAACATTAGCTCAGATTACAGGTCTGTCGTGGCGCTGTCGTCCGCTTCGGCGTCTGAAAAAAGTGCTACAGCGAAATTACTCGGGCTGGAAAAACGTGTTAGGGCGATGTGAGAGATTTCCACCAGTCTGTGCCGTATATCAGAGCACAGAAGTGCTAAGGAAGCATGGCCGAATCCCTGTGATTGCGATTTCATGGATAAACATCTGTCCTCAGCCACATTAGAGCTGTGCTGTCATCACGAGCGTGTTGGAGGGAAATGTCTGCATCAAAGCATGAGGAAATCCAGGAACTCCAACATCCTCCCAGATCTCACGCGACATACAGAGAGGTTCTAATAAGCCAAAGGGTTTTGTTTTTTTTTTCAGTTGGATTTGATATGGTTGAAGTTGCAATTAAAGCTATTAGCACTTACTTCATCTCTCAAAACCGATTTTAGCATTTCAGATAGAAGAGTTTCTCATGGAAATGACACCCAGGGCAGCAAATGCTTTCTACAGGCTTTCTACAGTAGCACCATTTTCCACCATGTTAAGTGTTGCCCCCGTGGTTAGGACTCTGGGCTCCTGACTGAAACCTTGTATTGTCAAATCGTGGTACCTAAGCAAGGCCAGTAATCCTCACCTGCTCATCTCAAAGGTACATAGATTTAAATAAATGTCTTTTCCCAAATGAAGAGATTTGGTGCTTCTTCTGCTTCAGGAATAAAAAAATGAATATTATAGCCATCTTCAGCAACATACAAATCAAACCCGTACTGTATTATCATTATCATCAGAGTCTAATGAACTGACAAAAAAAACAGTACATTGTTAGGTCCCCCATGAGGCATGGACTCCACAAGCTTGTGGAAATATTTTATGGACAGTGAACACCTTAGTTCCTGATGAATGGTCCACAATTCTCTTGTTGTGTTCCACAGTGCATCCCAGGTGTATTCGATAACACTGAGATCTGGTGGCTTAGGTGAGAATGGCAAAACCCCAAACTCAGAAATAAAGCACACACAGTGTTCACCTGGTAGAGAATGAATGCATGAATGAATGAATGAATGAAATGAAAGTGAACTATTTCGCCTTACTGTGTTTGCACACAGAAGGAATGTGACCTCCGCATTTAACCCATCCGTGCAGTGAAACAC
>JAOVVF010000028.1:1853147-1868784 GCA_028565595.1 Duopalatinus emarginatus
GGGTGGGTGTGTGTGTGTGTGTGTGAGAGGGAGAGAGAGGGGGAGAGAGAGAGAGAGAGAGAGAGAGAGAGAGAGAGAGAGAGAGAGAAAGCAATCACACAGCTGCTTGAAATGATTGACAGTTTGGATGCATGATCAGCCTGCAAACTGTGTATTAGGGTGTGTGTGTGTGTGTGTGTGTGTGTGTGTGTGTGTGTGCGTGTGTGCGTGTGTGCGTGTGTACCTCTGCAATGTCTCCGATGGCATAAATGTTAGGCACGGATGTTTGCTCATCATCAGCTACGATGATTTTGCCCGTGTCTGTGTTGAGCTGAACGCCGACATGCTGCAGGTTCAGGGTTCCAGTTTCAGGAGCTCGACCTGCAATCAGAGATTACACACACACACACACACACACACACACACACACACTCAGAGTTCGGTATCATTTCTTTTTTTAAATATCAACAGTATTGACTTACACATTGAATTGCTTAATCAGTGAAGGAGGTGTGGTCAGTCAGTCAATGGGCGTGGCCTTGGAGTTTGTCAATCCCAAAAAAGAGAAACTACAGTAAAGAAGGTGTGGCTATTGTGCTAGTCAGTTACCATAAAGAAGGTGTGGCCCTGCATCAGTCAGACCTAACAAAAGGGGTGTGGCCTCTGTATCAGACAGTCCTAGTAAAGGAGGCGTGGCCTATGTACCAATCCAGTAATAGGATAATGAACTGCTGTCTGATGGTATGTTCTGATGAATGTTTCCAAAATCTTTCAATCTCAATCATTTCAAAACATCTGCACAGCTGGAATTATCAGAATGTGTGTGTGTGTGTGTGTGTGTGTGTGTGTGCGTGTGTGTGCAGATTGACTAATGAGTAGTCAAGGATGTGTATCCCATCACCCACCTGGGGCCTATACTGTCACTTCCTGTCAAAAGGCTGAGAGACGGCTGTCGACGCTCAACCATCACTCCAGTCCCCAACACACACACACACACACACACACACACACACACACACACACACACACACACACGAATCACAATAAACACTGTTAAGGCTGCAGAACCCAGAGGTACCACACTGATGCTATCAACCAGAAAAACACAACAAACTCCAGAACACTGACTTCCTGCTTAAACCCCAAGAACAACTTCCTCCAACTGAGACACTGAGACACACACACACACACACACACACACACACACACACACACACACACACACCACATTTCAACCAGTCCACATGCCAAAGGGGCAATATGGCACAAATCATATCACTGAGAGTGAAATTTAAGTGGCAGCAAAACATTAAGTCTACGTTTAAAACTTCTGACACTATAAACACCTTAATGAGAATAAATACACACAATTATTATTAAAAACATTATTTCTGTGTGTAAGTCAGCCATCAGACACAACCTGTACGACAAAGTAGTTACAAATCGAAACGTGAACTACACGAGACGCTGCTGTTTAAAAGGCCAGAAGTCGACAGAAAGTTTCAAGTACATAAACCAAGCGAATGACACACACACACACACACACACACACACACACACACACACACACACACAAACACACACCTCCCCCATGTCTGTGTGATAAGAGCTCGTAGTGAAAGGGTACCTTTGTCTACAAACACAACCAAAACACGTGAAAATGAAACTGTGTCCTTGATTTTATACCAGCAAGGACAAACCAGTGGACTCAGGGTTTTTATTTCCGTTTCTTTTGGCCTTATTTAATGTTCAGTGTGGATCATTTTTAAGTACTTTATTATTTTTATTTGCAATGGGTTATGTTTAGTTACATCTCGTTGTTACTTTATTTGCTCTGGGTCAGTTTTAGTTTTTTTTTCCTTATATTTTTTATTTGCCACAGGTAATTTTTAGTTATTTTTTTTCTTATTTTCTTTTTGCTGTCATTCATTTTTAGTTACCTTTTTCTTATTTCTTATTTGCCATGGGTAATATTTTTTAACCGTTCCTTATTTTTCATTAGTCGTGCATAATCAATAGCTAACATTTCTGAATTCTTTGTTTGCTTTGGGCCATTTTTTAGATACTTTTTCCTTATTTTGCCGTGAGTCATTTTTAATCACTGTGGGTCATTTTTATTTAGTGCTTTCTCACTTTTATTTGCTGTGGATCATTTTCAGTTACTTTAGCCATATTTGTAATACTGATCATAGTATTCATTTATTTATTTTACTTCTGCCTTTATCTGAGATACGGCTTTTTTTTTTAAATTTACTTTCATTAATACTGGTAGTTTGATCATCAAATAAAAATTAGTTCCAGCATTTTTATGGACATCCAAAAAATTTACAGCAATGTTTTTCAAACTTGTTTCACAGCCAGAACCAAATATATGTAACATGACAGTCTAAACCTGGACACTGAAACATAAATAACAAGTAAAGCTATTTAAAAGCAGTTGTAGATTCTGAGATGCTTAACACAGGGGTGTTCAGCGTAAACTGCTCTGTTATTAAACTGGAACATTTCAGACAACAGTACAGTGCTGTAAAACAGACCGACTGCCAGGGTGTATTATTGGCGTGGGAGCAATAAGATCTGAATGTTTAGAGGAAATCTGCTCCTTCCTGCCCTCCATCAGGCACCTGCGAAAGAGGAAGAGTGCAGCCAGGATAGAGAGGGGCGTCATCTCGGACAGAAAATTCCACCGCTCTGAGTTAATACGGAATGGTTTTGTACATTTCCGGAGAGAGAACAAATCTATAATTATACAGCATCAGACAGAAATTAAAATCAGAGTGAAAATCATTTTCAAATAAAGACATCTGCTATGACCTCATCATTCCCTGTCTCAATAAGAGGCATCATGGGATCATCATCATCATCATCATCATCTTTCAGGGAAACATCGTTCAACTGCCAATAAATAAACTCCAACCGGAACAACAGAGAAAGACAATGTGGACAGGGACTGTAGGGACACGTGCTGAGGGACGAACCGAACATAACAGAATAAAAGGAAAAGGAGGAAAAAGCCGGAGTGAGAGAGCGAAGCGGGGAATATGGTGACCCTCAGAGTCCTGCTGCATCCTGAGCTGGTGATTAACACCTCCCCTGATGATTCCTACCCACGCTTTATTATGTTGTTGTCAGATATGATAGTCTTCAGAGTGCTGACACTGCGGTTTGCTCTGTGTTTGCATGCGAGATTATTAAAAACGGGGGAAGAAAGGGAAAAAAAAGGAGTGAATGTTGAAAGATTTCATTTAAGAACGAGGAGTTGCACATGACGGCAGGCACAATGCAGCCAACAATGAAATGCAAGCAAAGAAGTCGCCTTTGTTTCCCCAGTTTTACAGCCAGTAAAGTGATAAACCTGTATAGTGATAAAGTGATGACAAGGTGTGAGAAATAACATGTAATTAGAAATGAGTCATGAGGCCACCTTTCATTATTATTATTTTAATTATTTTAATTATTTCTATTATCATCATTATCATTATTATTATTATTGTTGTTGTTGTTATTATTGCTATTATTATTATCATTATCATTATTATTATTATGATTGTTATTATTATTATTATTATTATTATTATTATTATCATTATTATTATTGTTGTTGTTATTATTGCTATTATTATTATTATTATTATTATTGTTATTATTATTATTATTGCTATTATCTTTATCATTATTATTATTATAATTATCATTATTATTATTGTTGTTGTTATTATTGCTATTATTATTATTATTATTATTATTATTATTATTGTTATTGTTATTTTTGCTATTATCATTATCATTATTATTATTATTGTTATTATTATTATTATTATTATTATTATTATTATTATTATTAAGCATAGCACATTTTTTGTTACTTTTCCTCATTTATTCATTTCTCATTTTATTGAGTTATTTTTTCCCCAGGTTCTTTATTCGCCGTTGTACATTTTAAGCTACTTTCCGTATTTTTTTAAATCAATTTTTTGTTACTTTCCCTTATTGCTTTTCACCATATATCATTTTTTGTTGCTTTTTCATAATTTTTTTATTTAAGAAAAAATTAAAAATGTGTTACTTTTTCTCATTTATATTTAATGCAGGTCATTTTTATTTACTTTTTCCTATTATAGATTTTTTTATTGTGGGTCAAAGCATCGGGTAGAACGAAAATCAGACAGAAAATAATTTCAAATAAAGCACAGCTCATTTTTTTCCTTATTTTCACCTCGCTTGTGCTTAGGTGTCCACCGGTCATCGACGCATGGACACCAGGCCACAAGACCTCTGAAGGTGTTCTGTGGTTTCTGGGACCGAGACATTAACAATACATCCTTCAGTAGATCTTTTGTGTGATTAGACCAGACAGTCTAGCCTTCACACCTTATGCACGTCAGTGAGCCTTGCACTCATGACCTGTCACCCAGTTGCGTTTCACATTTGCTAATGGTTTGGACGCAGGATAATTTCTGTTACTTCTGTTACATTTTTGTAACGTCTAGTTTAACATTTATTAAAAACATTACTGTTGCTGTAAGCTTTTTTTACTGACTAACATACAGCCTACTTGACTGGACCAGGAACATCATACATAAAAAAAAACCGGTCATTTTAACCCTACTGTCTGAGTCGATCCATAATGACTATCAATAATGACCACCTCCATCTTCTGAACTAGAAACATATACAGTATATAAACATGAGACGAGACGGGAGTCCTTACCTACGGCCCACAGCACTGAGTCGAACATGTCCTGGTGTTCCTGCTGACTCTGTGTATCGGTCCAGGTGACCTGTAGAGGTCCTGATGGAAGTTTCTCCACCTTCTTAGGAACACAGCTCCAGAAAAAACGAGTCCCGTAAGCCTCCATGTGATCAGTCACTAATCGGGCCATTTGCTGAGGAAATCATCAGAGGATTCTTATATACAGATTCCTAAATGTTCAGGCATAAATTATTTATAAACAACAGTATGCAGATGCTTTCTTTTCTTATCATTATTATTACTTATGATGTGAAATTATGATATGAAATAGTATAAAATTTAATATTAGCTAAAATGTCATTTTAATAATAAATAACCCTTTATTTTAATACCAAAAAATTTACATTGAAGACTAAAATATTTAATGTTAACAACAATTTATAGACACATTAATAAATGTAAATAACATATTTTTCCGAGTTGGAGAAAGAAAATACATAAATAAAAAATAAAAATTACAATAAAATTAAAATATAAGTTTTAAATTTAAATAATTTTTTGCAAACATATATCACAAATATATTACATTTTAAAAAACTTTTTTATTTAACCCTAAATTTAACTAAGCAAGTCATCAAAAAACAAACAAAAAAACCCCTCTCAAATCAGGACAATCATTTATACTAAATTAAAATAATTCACATCATTTATTTTACTAAAAACTACCATCTCTAATTACAGAAACAATACTTTAATAGGTTTAAATTTATTAATCACTATTATTAAAATTAACAATTTTATTTTATTAAATCAATAAATATTTTTTAATAATATTTTTTTTTTTATAAAATAAGTATCCAAATATAAAAAGTATCCATACACTTACACCTACTGTAACTTTATAACAGTGATGGCAGTTTGATTATAAGATGGAATTAGTCTGAAACCGATCATTACAGAGACAGCAGCCCAAAACAAGGACATAAAACATGTCTGCTCAGGTCTGATATCCTGTTGTTTTTTTTATCTGCCTGAGGTGACTCACTTCGCACAGCAGCCATGAACTGTGTGCACAGAACTTTCTCAATCCAACTTTTTACATGGACAAAGTTTCATCCACTGCAATTAAACTCTGGCCCGAGTGCAGAGCAAGAGCTGCCAAACAGACGTGTACTGACATTATAGCTAATATCCTTTCCTATTACAATAACTACCAACCAGTGCTGCACAATAACAGCTGAACTGATGATCACAAGGTGGTACATAGTAAAATAATCATCATCATAATCATCATCATCATCATTATTATTGTCATCATTATTACACAGGGTAAACATGAAAATGTAAATAATTGGGGATATTGTCGGCTTTGCTTATTTAGTGTTTAGAAACAATAACGAGATAGTAGTTTATTATGTATGGAATAAACCACCCTGGTGTTGATTATTTTCCTATAACCACATACACTACAGTGTGTTATTCCACTCATAACAGAAATTATTCATTCAGAAATATGCATTTATAACTGTATTTACAAATCTGTGTAATATTATTATTAGACGTGGATTATGTAGTGCATCCATAGTACAAGTCCCTACGAATGAGCCGTTACCATAGAAACATTATGACTGATTTATAAAGACCTGCTGCTCTTATATAAAATAAAATCAACTGCTACAACATTGTGGTTACAAGTCACATAAAGTTGAAAATTAAAAGTGTGTGTGTGTGTGTGTGTTGATCATGTTGGTTTTATTGTAATACCTGATCAAATCCACGGAGGGGGATGCTACGCACCATCACTGTGGCGTCAAGCCCGATGCCAGTCAGAAAACCAGCACACTCCAACGACACGTCTTTACTCCCAAGTTTAGGAAAACATCACAACAATTTCCCATTTCAAACTGGATATCAGCATGTCTTTACAGTCGAAAGACTACACACACAAACAACAACAAGAACAACAACAACAACAAACGGAGAAAATCATATAACTTATAATAATAGGCTTTTACAGTAAACCTGGGGACTGTTTATTTTTATATTATATTAAAGATAAAGTCTAAAATGGAAATAATGATCAAGATCCAAACTTGAACACAATGGATAATAATAATAACATTTGTATACATAAAAAAAACAACAACAACAACAATAAAAATAATAATAATAATAAAAACAATAATAATAATAATAATAAAAACAACAATAATAATAATAATAATACTGATAATAATAAATCAGAATAAATCAGGTTTCCAGTAACAATAATATATTTTTTAAAAGCCTTAAAAACCTTTATATGCTTATTATAAATATAAATATGTTTTAATAATTTTATATATTGTCAGTCTATATAATAATAAATAAAAGCACTTTACAAAAGAGGCAATAAAATCAATCAAGTTAACAAATAACATATAAGGTCACCTAATGTTAGATTAAAAATGTTAAACTGTTTGTTAACAGGCTGATTAGCGGTTCACACAACCCTGATGTAGGGTTCAGGAATTTTAAGGTGCTTTTATGTATGAATTCATGAATTTTAATGTATTACAACACTGAATTTATATGAAGCGATTGTGGAATGAAAACAGATGTGTTCCAGGGTTTGGGCGTTTCTTAACATGTTTTTGTAGCTGTTGTGACGCTACAGAGAAAATAAACACATTTTGTTAAAGATCAGGAAGATTTAACATTGTTTTCATCAGCAATAAGACACTGAAGGATACAGCTGGCTCCGACGACTAGTCTGAAACACACAGAAGAAAACAGGTCTAGGGTCACAACCAGTTTTGTACATATGTTTTGCATAACATTACACGAACCTTTTTATTGTTAATACAAATATATACAAATTCCTCTGTACAGTTTACTGATGAATGGTGGGTGGTGTTAAACAGAGATCAGATATCTAGTGCATGACATTTATACACAGCTTCATTTACAGTCACTGTAAGTTAAAGATGGAAATTTGGAGGTTTCTGATCACATCAGACTATGGCAACAGGTTTAACCATAAAAGCTGCAAAGTTAGAGAAAAGCTAACAACTGCTGGTTACCAATTTGTACAGTATTCATCTCTAATAATAATAATAACAATAATAATAATAATAACAATAATAGTAATAATAATTTATATAGCACCTTTTAAACATTAAAATAAAGTTCAAAGTACTTTAAAGTACTATTAAAGTACTACATTAAAGACAAATAAAACTGTTGAAAATCAAGTAAAAAAAGAGAGAAAATAAACAATGCAATAGAAAATTATTTTAATAATAATCATAATATTTCTAGTAACAACAATAATTACAAAACTTTTTAATAAATAAAAAAATTATAAACATTTCTCTGAATAAAAAGATATACAATATATAATTAATTAGTAGTTGCATATATTAAACAAATGTAAATGTTTAAAAATATATTGTAATATCTCGTATTCTTTAAAAGAAAAAACATCACAAATTCATCTACAACTATCCAATTTTTTAAATAGTGTGTTTTTATATGACAGTTTTCATATATTTCAACAGCAAAATAAAAAAATCTTGGCAACAATGTTAAAAAATTTTTATTGTTTGTAATCTATTTTTTCTTTTAATTTTAAATTTATGCAAAAAAAATCATTCTGCATTCTTTCCTACAAGTATTTGAAGAAGTGCTACGATCCTGACCTAAAGACCTAAAGACCTAAAGAACAGACGATGAAATGAGATCTGATGTCTGATGGATGATTTCAGAGGAAATGAGTGTATGACTGTGCGTGCATGTGTGTGCGTGTGTGTGTGTCATCGCAGGTAAAAACATGACGTTATGTTGTTAGTACCTTGGGTCAGAAAAGATTTTGCTGAGTGATTTCTGCATGCTATGGACAAACACACGCACACACGCACACACACACACGGGCCACCCTGCGAGCTAACCCCCCTCTACACTTAGCACACCTTTCTATCCCGGCTTTGGGGGGGATTTAGGAACCAAATCCTCGCACTTACTCCTCCACTTACTGCACTGAAACACGTGTATGACATCATCCACGGCCGTCCTCACGTCCTGCACAATCGCAGGATTAGACACGGAGAGGGACCTGCACAGACCTCTACCATAACACACATCCTGTGTTTCTGAGTGACACTAATGCGAGTGGAACATCCTCATTATTGCTGACTGACTGACGTGAGCTTCTGCGTTGTTCTGTCCGTATCTCTGAGGACTTTGTCGGACCTGCTACCAAGACGACAAAGCTCAGACGTGCTCAGTAGCAGATTACTGAACAAAACAGGATTCAAAGGCTTTAAACATCTACACAATCGACTGTGCGTGACTCTGTGGTGGATTTGAAAAGGGACACATGAAGAACTTTGGTTGTCATGGTGACAAGAACGGTATATCGACTGAAGGCTAAACACGACTGTGTTCAACTCTCTCTCTCTGTCTCTCTTCACCTTTTCTCACCTGCCTTTTTCTTCACCTCCATCCCTCTCTAGCTGCCCTTTCATCCCTCTCCATCTTCCCATCCTTGTGTCATGTGCGTGCCAGTCTTTACCCAGAATTCTGCCCGTCACTCAGCGATGCCCCGCCAGCATCAAACCTCCAGCTGCACACCTGACAACTCAGTAACTAAACACAGACTAATACACACACACACACACACACACACACCAACACACACACAGACACACCAGAAGTCTGTCTGAGGCACAACAGGAAGCTTATGGTGTTTTTTATTTCGTATAACATTTCCACAGCACTACAGCGCCACATACCGGGAGGATCTAGTTTTATTTTTCGTCCTGTTAGTTTTGTTAGTCCTGTTAGTTTCATTGACCGAATATAAAATACAGTACAGGTCCGGATGAGGTCACAGGTGTGTGAGGTCAGGATAAACCCAGTACTGTAACAACACTAACATGCGAGGTGGAAAGCATTATTATGCTCATACAGTGTGCTGATTTCCTGTATAAAGACACGACACCAGGCCCGTTTCTGTGTTTAATATTAATATTAACTCTTAATATTAACTCCCCCTCCTCTAGTAATGACGTGTATATCTGACGTGATTGCTTAAAAGTTTATTTATTAACGCTATAACCTGAGCTCCGCCTCTTAATCAATTTCATATAGAAAGAAAAAAAAAAAAAACAAGTGAAAGTGAACTACTCTTCTGACCACTGTGTAGTAGAACTGCCCTCTGGATTTGAAACACACACATGCACACTTGTAAACCCACACTAGGGGGCGCACGTGAGCACACATGCCCAGGGCAGTGGGCAGCCCCAAGGTGCCTTGCTCAAGGGCACTTCAGTTGAGACTTGAAGTTTGAGGTTATAACCAGGGAACCTTCTGGTTATGATGTGGAACCCAAGACCTCATACATGCTGTACCGCTGAGCTACATCCGAGAAATACTACACAAAAACCTTTTAAATAAAAAAAAAAAGAATGTTTTTAATGTATCTTCCACATGAAGTGCTGAAGGAGAGAAAACAGATGAAAACTAATCATTAGACTGTGACAGACGAGTGTTAATGACTCACGTTTTCCCCGGAGACTCTTTCAGCCAGAAGAGGTCATCACTGGTGATGCCGAACTCTCTCGCTCCCGGGACCTGAAACGCACCACCGTTAACCTTCAGCCTGTCATCTGAACCACCGTAAATTTATTCTTTTATCATTTTAATTAAATGAGACCTGAGAGACAGAGAGGAGGTGAATTTTATCAACTGCTTTCTCACATCAAGGTCACAAAATTGCACAAACACACTCACATGCGTGGGGTATTTTGGACGTCCGCCGGTGGCTATCACGATGTTCCTGGCTGTCACAGTCGCCTGCACAGAGGAGAAATGAACACAGGTTTGTAGATTTACAGGAGTCAAGGATTTAGGGAGGGTTAGGATGTGTTATTGTGGGATGTTTTCACTACAGACCTCCTTTCCTTTAGCGTTTAATCCTCGGATGGTGTGTTGGTCCAACAAACTTCCTTTCATGTTGAGATATTTCACTTTTCTGCTCACACACACACACACACACACACACACACACACACACACACACACGTTCATCCCAACGTTATTAATTCTACATTTATAACCATCATAACGTTATAAATGATCAGTCATAACGTTACTGCCACATGCAGACTCATTAAGATATGGACTCCATGTCATCTCTGAAAGATTCCGTGGTTTTCAGAATCAGATTCGGTAGTAACAGATCCTTCAGTGGATCTTCTGTAGGATCAGACCAGAAAGTCTTCACAACCTCACACACATCAGTGAGTCTCAGTCTCACATTACCCTGTCACTGGGTCACTGGTTGTCTTTCCTTGTACCACTTTTATTAGGTAGTAACCACTGTATACTGAGACATACCCAACAGGACCTGCTGATTTGGAGATGATCTGATCGAGTCGTCTAGACATCACAATCTGGTCCTTGTCAAAGTCACTCAGATTCTTACACTTGCCCATTTTTCCTGCTTTAAGACCTGACTGTTCAGTTGCTGACTAACACATCTCGCCTGTGGACAGGTGCCACGGTAATGACATAATCAGTGTTAACCACTTCAGCTGTCAGTGGTGTTAATAATATGGCTGATCGGTGTCTCACTTCATACACTGTTCCTGACCCTGATATAATGATATAATCACTAAAACCACTCTAAATCCACAGCTGTACAGAGTGTGTGTGTGTGTGTGTGTGTGTTTCACTCACTTGTCCTGCAGCTGTACTCTGTGACCCCAGTTCAGAGATTTCACATAACTCTGAACAGCTCCTGCCATAGTCACCCTACAACACACACACACACACACACAAATATGAAGCAAAGATGTGAAATTCTATTATTATTATTATTAAATTACTTCTATGAAATAATAAATAAACTATTGACCTCTGTGCTTGGAATTTGACCCATCCATGCAGTGAAACACACACTAGGGGGCAGTAAAGACACTTGCCCCAGTGCCAGTAAGGGTGTCTGGGGGATTAGGTGCCTTGTTCAAAAGGGCACTTTAGTCATGGTACGTCTGTTGGAGGGATCGAACCGGAGGACCTTCAGGTCAGAAGACTGGTCTCTTAATCACGAGCCTACAGCTGTCTCTGTTTTAATTTTATTTAATTATGAGTTTTTTTCTTTTTACTTTTTTTTTTTTTTTTTTTTTACAATCACATGAAACTATTTATAATTATCACTCTGATTCAGTAAGACCTCTCCTGTCATGATCTGACCTGGAGAACTGGTATGATATTTAGAAACCAATTATACAAACCATTTTACACACAGGGGGAAAAAAAGTTATAAAACGTAGTATTCTTTTTCTACCACTAGATGGTGCTAATGAGAAAAATATTATTTACTGCTTGGAGCATCAAACATCCAGCTGATGAACTTTACAGTCAGAACAAAAGATATTTTTGAATGAATCATCTGTGTTGTAAACAAATGATCTTGTGGACTGTACGTAAATAAAATTAAGTAATAAACTCACTCAAACTACTGAAGTAGATTCTGCTTTTTTCCAATTGAACTAAATGAGGTGGTTCGGCACATTTGAAATGTTTGCTGGCTTCCCTTGAGTGTACCCGCATAAAGCAGTGGAAGCCAAACCAGCGATCCGGGTTTAAGACCCGCTTACACAGCCTTGATCTCTGATCACTGTTAATATAGATGCAGGGAGTCACGGCCTAGTGGTTAGAGAACTGGTTTCCCTGAGTGGAAGGTCCCAGGTTCGATTCCTGCCCTTGAGCAAGGCACCTAACTTTCCCAACTGCTCCCTGGGCGCTGTGGTTTGGGGGTGCCCATGCCCACCCCCGACTCTGGGCAAGTGTGTACACTGCCCCCTAGTTTTCACTGGTATTCATCTGTGTGCAAACACAGTAGGCAAATAGTTCCCCCACACTGTACAGGTCAGTGTGTCCTATCCAATATTGTGACGTGTTTCTCTGTTTAACAGAACAGAAACGCACCAGTCGTGTGAGACGGGACCACCGATCTGCCAGCCGTACTTCCCCGAGTCCTTCCTGAGCACCGTGCCGAGCAGAGCGGCTTGATGCATGAGCTTCTTAGGAATACAGCCCACATTCACACACGTGCCACCGAGACCCCATTTAGTGCCTGAAACACAAACACACACACCCCCCCACACACACACACGTTAAACTCTTTTAAAAACAGTATCCATAAGACAGAGTGAGGATTTAGGATGTCACACCTCTGACTGAAGGTTCGACATAATCCAGGACAGCCACGTTCTGTCCCAGCTGAGCCGCTGCACAAAGAAAAGAGTGGATTAAAGACACATGTGGGGAATCTGCTTGACTGTTATTAGATCAGTATCGTTGATACATACTGACCGAGTCCAGAAACAGGAAGTTATTTATTATAGAATGTGTTTATTTCGTATTATTTAATGTGTTATCACAATGTAGACATTTAAAGAGCCTGAAAAACAACATGCAGACATTAAGACAGATTATTTATTGAATTTTAATGACTCTGGACCTTCTTTTGAACAGGCCAAGCCTCCAGATCCACCTCCGATAACCACCAGGTCATAATCATACTGTCCTGGAAGAACAGAGAAGAGTTATTAATAATAATAATAATAATAATAATAATAGATAGATAGAATAAATAGATACTTTACTGTCATTGCTCAGTACAAGTACAAGGCAACGAAATGCAGTTAGCATCTACCAGAAGTGTAAATAGTAGCAATGTGCAGAGTGCAAAAGTGCAAATGTAAAAACTGTGCAAATATAAAAAGTAAATTGAATGAATCATATAATAATAATAATAATAATAATAAGAAGAAGAAGCAGTCATTTACTATACATTTATATAAAACAGAATAAACATTGGTCATTAATTATGTTTCTTAACATCATATCCAAGTGTTTATACTTTATTATCTTAAATACATTTTATTTACAACTTTTAAAAACTTTTTTTCAACTTTCACTTTTGCCAAATTTCCTCCTGTCAGTAATTATTTCCCTTAACAGGACGTCTAAGTCTTTTAATCTTAAAATAAATCGATCAAAAAAAGCTTTAAAGAAAGTTCAGGATTTTCATCTTTCTGGTTTTATCACAGAAACAGAATTTGTAAACGTTACTACAAATTTTGCTGCAATGTTTTTAACAGTAATATTGACTGGGAACGTCAGGAAGGAAGCGTTCCTGATGTAATGTGAAGCAGATCCGTAACGCTGGTGAAACCGGAGGCTCGTGTGTAAAGAACCATCATGTGACCAGAAGGTCTCGTGTTTAAATCCCACAACCAACACTGACTGAGGAGCTCCTGAACAAGGCACCACCTGCTCTACATGAGGTGTGTCTACTGCTCAATGACCAGTGTGTGTGTGTGTGTGTGTGTGTGTGTGTGTGTGTGTGTTAGTGCATGGATGGGATAAATGTGAAGGTCTGCACACTGTTGAAAACTTTCAGCTCTGACCAGGCTGTGTTTATGCACAGCTCTGCCTCTCTGTGTCGAACAGAAATCAGTCACACTCAGTCTAACTCCTCCACAGTGCACTGTTTAATACACCAGACAGAAACCTGCACAACCCCTTAATTCACACCCTACATAGTGCACTTCAGATACTGAACCCCTAACAGCTCCTGACTGAACATATACACAAACACAGACAATATACACTTTAGATATTATTCAGAATCACACCAGGATACAAAATAAACCTGTTTTTATTCCTCTAGTGTTCAATTTTACTGACTACAAATAAAAATAAACAGAGAATTCTGCTGACAGGAGGAAATAAAAACACCTCAGACTGACTTCACAGCTTTAATCTTCTAAATAACACACAAATATTCACACTTAAACACCGACACCGGCAAGAAAATGACTAAACATATCAGTAAATGATTTAAAACCAGATTTTACTTGAGGAGTTTCTTCTTGAGGACTGAAAAGCAGAGTGACAGATCAGCCTGAGTCTGTGTTTCCCTCTGCACCAGGCCGCCGCCATGATGATCCAGAGTGAAGGACCCCGGACTCACACAGGTGTCCTGTACACTGCCTGATGGAAAAACAACAGTATAAATAATTAACCAAATACACAGACTCAACAATAAATAAATAATCATTGCAATCTAATTAATTACTTTTTTTTTTTATTAATGTATGAACCCCCTGACTGATGAGGCTGACCTGTGAAGTGCCTGATGTAAATAAACAGACTAACCAAATAAATTAATTAGTAAAATAAATAAATATATAAATAAATAAATAAATAAAATTGATATGCGTTACAGACAGAAGTCAAAATAAAGTTCTTACAATAAATATTTAAAAATATGAACATCCTGGTACAGGACTTTTATTATATTTTATTATACTTTTTTTTAATTAGACAAGTTCTACCATTTTGTAGAAGTAATACTTTTACTTTACGTTTATTCAATGCTTTTCTATGTTACTATGTAAAATTATTAACTATTTACAAGTCATTTCCATGTGTTTTTAAAACATATAAATAAGACAGAAATGACTTTTATTATTTACCCACCCGTATTCCGAATGATTCCGCCTGGTGTGTTCGGATTGGCTAGTTCATAATCACATGCTCTCTTGGACAGTTAGAAGGCAGTTATATCGCCATAGTAACCGTCTACAGCGAAGTTTTTTTATTTGGTTAAACCGAGCGGCCTCGATTTTTATTGTCTTTTATTTGCAGGCATAAAAAGTTTATTTAATTAATAAACCAAACAAATGCAATCATTTATAGACGAGTAAAAATTTCTGGACTTATGTTGTTCTTATAATGTAGCGTTAGCTAGATAAAATCATCCCCAACTTCACCTCCCCCACCTCCCCCCCCCAGAGAAACTGTCCCACCTACTGGGAGAACACAGAGAGAGATACACACACACCTGTCACCAGGTGAGGGACAGAGAGTGACCAAGTCAGACAACACACACACACACACACACACACA
>JAOVVF010000028.1:1881343-1891356 GCA_028565595.1 Duopalatinus emarginatus
ATTCTGTTTAGTATTTTAAGTAATATTAAAAATAACATTAACAACGTTAAAATTATACTAGTAAATATTTATTAATCATCTTTCCTGGTGTTTTATAATCAGTGTAATACCGGTATCTCAAATAAATATATTTTTTTATTTTATTTAATTATTATTTCATTGTGTCGAAGCTTTCTCATCTGAAGGAGAAAATTAATCTAAAATAAAATCTAGTTATAATATTATGATAATAATTATAGTAATAATTAAGCCATTAGAATAATAATAATAATAATTGCATAATTAATTATCAGCAGGTCTACAATATATCAGTTTTATTATTTAAAATAATATAATTATTATTATATATGTTATTTTTTATTATTATATTATTTTATTTAATAATATAATAATATTTACTCAGTCATGCAACTGGCACTCAGCCCTGAGTAATAATAATAATAATAATAATAATAAAAACAAATAAATAAAAAAGCAAATAAATAGAATTTAATTCATGTATTCATTAATTAATTTGTTTGTTTGTTAAAATTTAAGTAATTTAAATAAACGTGACTATAATATGCAAAGTAGCATGTTTTTAAAAAGATTATGAAATTGAAGAAAAAGAGCTGGTGGGACTTTTTAGATCAAAAATTTAAAGAATTTTGAAAAAATAAAACAAAAATAATTAGTAATAGTTTCCATACATAATAAAAGAGTAATTTTAACTTTATAATTTTTACTTTATTTTTATATTTAAAAATGATGTTTATTTTTATTGTTTACTGAAACGTATATACGCAAGTCTGCACTCTCACGTTTCCTCTCACGTGACCACTGTTATGAGAATAAACTCGGCATCCCCCTCACCTCTTTATCTGTTTGGATGGCGTGCTTCTTGGCCAGTTTCTCCAGTTCGATGTAGGCGTTGTTGGCCTGCGTCTCCACCTCCTTCTGCAGCTTCAGCCTGTGCTCGTCCATCTCGGCCTTCAGCTTGTTCTCCAGAGCGATCAGCTGCTTCTGGTGCTGCCGTCGCATGCGCTTGTATCCGGACATCTGCTCTCGCAGCTCGTTCTCCTGCTCATGTTCGTGGATCTGACGCGTCACCTAGAGAGGAAAAGAAATCAGAAGCGTCAGATTTCAGAGATACAGAGGTGCATGTGGCGTGGAGCTGGATGGGTGTGTTGGTAAACAAAACAAAATAATACAGTAGCAGTTCTCGGTAAGATTTCAGTAAGAAAATCAGCTTATGATGGTGAGATACACAAGCAATATTTATAGTCATTATTAATAAAACCTGAACACACACAGCTTGTTGCTCATGTGAACAAACCATTACATTTCTAGAGCAATATCTACAGCAGAAAAATAACCCATATGCACGTATTAAGCATATATATATATATATATGCAGAGAAAGAGAGAGAGAGAGAGAGGATTAAAATTAAAACAGAACATCTCTGGCAGGCCCAAAACTGTTGAATCTGTCTTTCTCGTTGGGAAAACTTCTTCATAAGATCCCTCACAAGAAGCTCTAGTAGCACATCTTCACATCTTCAGATCACTTCACAAATAACCAGTGTAACTGTAACCCTCAACACCGTTCCTGAAAGTCAGCGATTCGGTTTACAAAGCGCTACGAAGCGACTCGGATTCTCACCAACCTGGAAGAAGGGAGCGTTGAGGTCAAAGTGCTCGTTGAGTTTCTCGTAACTCCCACCTGAGCTCCTGAGGCCAAACATGTTGGCAAAGGAAAGGACGTGCGAGATCATGGAGACTGAACCCTGAACATTTCACATCGTTGCACACAGAGCCGAGAGAGAGAGAGGGAGAGAGAGAGAGAAAGTGTGTGAGTGTGTGTGTGTGTGTGTGTGTGTGTGTGTGGATAAAAAAAACATCTCGCTCTCTGTCCATCTCTAAGCTCTGGCAGGTGTGTGTGGGGATGAAAGAGGGTTCTCAGAGGCCTGGCTCCTTCACACAGCTCTTCTCTCCCGGCTGAGTGGCGTTTAGTAGGCCGGTCACATGAACACGCACTGAACACGGGCGCTTCTAATCACGCTGAATCAATACCCCCACTGTACCCGCACCCGTCCTCACACTTTCTGCCCCAATGCCCAGCACCAGGCACGCGCAGCTTTCACACAAAACTAACAGAAAAGACGATACAAGCTCGTCCAAGTTTAAGAGAACCAAACCAGGCAAGGAACTGGAGGCATCAGTGTTTTATTTCATCTGACCTTTGACCCCTCAGACATCGTGTTCACTTAAAGTAACAAAATATTACTGTTATTATATACACAAAATTATAAATATAATAATTTATTAGTAGCATATTTGAAGATTTAAAAATAAAAATGATAAAATTAATAACTACAGAAAAGTGTTTAAAAAACTGAATGACAATGAAATTTGTAAAACAATTTTATATAATATTTTGCAATAAATAAAAATAATTCTTAAAAAGAAATAATTTTTTTTTTTATAGTAAGCTTTTTTTATTTTTTTTATTCATTTATTTAATTTTGTTTAAAGTTATATTTTTCTTTACTTTACTGTCAGTAATATCTATCAAAAAGTACTAAAATATTATATAGTAAAGAAAAATCACATATTTAAAATAATAAAACTATTTGAATTAAATTATTACACAACTATTTAAATCAAATTATCCTGCAATAAGTCATTTTCTTATTGGTTTAGTCCGTCAGGGTCACAGTTCACACCCCAAACCATCACAGGGTACCACACATACACACCAAGGGCAGTTTAACACATCCAGTTCGCCTACCATGTGTGTTTTTTGGAAGGTGAGAGGACACCGGAGCTCCCGGACCTGAAAACCCACGTGAACATGAGCAGACAGAGCAGACCGAGACCGAGGGTGAGAATCGAACCCACAACCACAGATCTCTGGAGCTACCTACAGCATCGCCGCCAACTTTAATTACATTATTATATAAACTAATTTATTATTATTTATTCCATCAATAATGGTTTAGTATTTATTTATTTCGCAATAATGTAATGCAATAAAATTACGAAATTAATATAATTAAGTAAGAAATTTAATGTCACCATCTTTATTACTTATTTATTTATTTATTAGAAGACGTTTCAGGCAGATCAACTTCAAATAACAAGAGGTGTTTAATTTGGTAAAATTAACTTTATTTATAACTCAATTTATTAATGCATGTGAACGAGGGAGGAGTCAAACTAAACTAACAAACTAAAACCTCCGCTCTCTGCAGATCTTATGGAATGGAAACATCATTAATACAAGAAAAAAGTCAGCAATCAGCTGGAAAATTGATGGTTACATTTTTCTGTGATTCTCAAGAACCAGTGCTGAAACTTCATTAAGAGAAAAGTTCACCAATCAGCATTGTTCATTACAGTGAGACGCTTACTGAAGATCTGCAGCCTGAAATTCACACTAAACACTGAGGACTGCTATCCAAGTGTGTTGTGATGGTACATACACGTTAGGGGTGTGAATCACTCGGTGTCTGGCCATTCGATTCAGTTCCTATTTCTGTGGTCACGATTCAATTCAGAATTGATTTTCGACTCAGGAACGATTTTTCTATTCACATGGTCTATAAATTGTGTTTAAATTCTGTGGTTGACAAGACGAAGCGACAATGTAAACAAATACAACATTTAATTAAAACAATCCTTTTAGGTTTCTTACAGTATCAATTGTTTTGCATCATTTTATTATTTATACCAAAAACAGGATTGTGATAAAATTCTGTAAATTAAATGTCCAGTATGAGATTCACTTAGCTGTCTGGATTTGGGTTTAAAAAATGTAAACCTCATGTAAATTTCATTTAGACAAAATTATACAAAATATAAACGCAGTAATGCACTATGAATATTTCAATTCTGTATTTTATTTTCAGTTAAAGGTTTAATGCACTGTGGTAGACTGAAGTATGTTTAATTTTGTATTAATATATTTTGAGTTATTTCTTCATTGATTTATTTTTTTATTATAACAATCTAATAATTTTTTACATTTTTGGCCAATTTGAATCGATTCAGAATCGCCAGGACTTGGAATCGCGACCCTTTAAAAAAACTAATACACGTCCTCACATGTCTGTCCACACCGTCATATACACTCTCCAGAATCTTCATTTAGAGGTGTTAAAGCATCCTGACTATAGTCCTGATCTTACACCATCAGACTGTCACCTGACAGAAGCCCTAAGCAGATTGACGTCTGATGTAGAGGTCAGGACAGAGGTGCATTAGTAGCTCGCAGCTCAGATTAAAACATTTTTGTAAAATAAAGAAATATAAAAGCTTGTTGAAACGCAGGAGATTGTGTTAAAATAATAAATAAATTTGTCTTTTCTGAAAGTTGATTAAAAGATTCTACAGCCATGTAGAGTGCGGATGATTATCGACTCACCCTCGAATATTAAAGTGAAGGTGCTTAATGAGACGTACGTTCTTAAGATTTTACTTGTTGCTAAAGTGGTCAAAAAAAAACTAATAATGATGAATAAACGTATAACAGGTTATGACTGGAGGAGCAGGGAGCCTGCTGGTGTGGTGGAGATCGGAGAAAATAAGTCGACTTTACAGACTCGTGTTGTAATGAGAGTGACGACAGCTTAAAAGTAAAAAGAAAAACAATCTGATGTCAGTTTTTCCACTGCCTCCTGCGCTTTATTGCCCCCTCCTCTCTCCTCTCTACTCAAACAAAGAAACCCACAGTCCAACGAGTGCAAGAGGAAAAAAAAAGATCTTAACAAAGAACCTGTCTCTCTCTCTTTCTCTCTCTCTCTTTGCTTTGTTACAGTGAGATCCAGGACGAAAGCAAGTCTGCTGCAGGAGATGAAGTTCTCGTTGTGGATAACGCTGGCGCATGGACGCAGTCAGACTTCTGGGTAATTTCTTCGAGATGATAAATGAGTCTGTGTTGTCAGACAGCCGCAGAGTGTGTGTCTCCCTGCAGAGGGTGCTCACACACCAGCAAACCCAGAGCCTAAACAGGTGACATCACCTCATACGGCGAAGGACTCTGGGATCGACTATCATGCCTTCCATTGATCCAAAATATGAACATTACAACAATGTGTAATTAGGGAAAAAACATTTCGTGAGCTTCAGGAACCTGAGAAGTGGACTGGAATTAATAAGACGTCCATCGTGATGTGTTTATTAAACCCAGACGTGAGTGTCGGACGTGTTTATTTGGGTCTTTGTGACCTGTCCTGTTAAGACAAGGCAGAAACACGACCGGCTCGAAGAGAGATGAAAGTAAACAGACGCCGCTTTTGTGTTTCAATGACGGAATGATGGCTGATGAACAATACAGGCTCACGTGAGCACAACCATACAGCCTATTGACCACAAACTGTTGCCTTGACAACAGACACAAGCACAAGTGTGTGTGTGTGTGTGTGTGTGTGTGTGTGTATGTGTGTGTGTGGGTTGGGGGATTTTCTTCTTTCTAAACCTTATAAAGGAAAGAGCCTGACATGATTCCCAAAAGTTCAAATAAATTTGTATTTCAATTAAATATAAGAGTCCCAGTATAATAAACATATTATTATTCATTTATCATATAATAAAAAAAAAACTGCAGCGTCTTTGACATGAGGTTTAGATTAAAAACCTCATTTTAAAAATTTTGTTTATTATTATTATTATTAAGATTATCGCTACCGTTATTATTATTCATATTATTATTTTTGTTTATTATTATTATTATTATCACTATCAACATCAGCATCAGCATCATTATCAGCATCTTTATTTTTTATTATTATTATTATCACTATCAACATCAGCATCAGCATCATTATCAGCATCTTTATTTTTATTTTTATTATTATTATTATCACTATCATCATAATCATCATCATTATTATTATAATTATTATTATTAAGATTATCACTACCATTATTATTATTATTATTTGCATTACTATAATTATTTAATGTTATTATTATTATTATCACTATCATCATCATCATTATCATCATTATTATTATTATTATTACAGTTATCATTAGTAGTAGTAGTATTATTATTAGTATTGAAACACTTAACCTTCAAATCAGTATTTTCCTGAGTGCTTCCTGGCTCACTTGAGCTTCACCTTGGATAAGAATGTGACCGCCAAATGAAGGCACTTCATCACTTTTTTTTTTTTTTTTTGTAAGATATACAGATGAAGAGAAAAGAGAGATGACAGGAGCAGGAGGAGACGAGACGAGGATAAACAGGCATGATGTAACTGTTTCTACTTACCAGCGAGGCGGACTTTATAGTGGCGAATCGTTCCCGGTTTTTATAATTATGAGCCTGAGCTCGATCTGACGACGAAGGTCGGAAGTCGGAGCGATGACCACCTTCATCACGGATATACTGATGATCCTGAGGACACAAACAGACAAAAAACACATGAATTATCTTAATGAACACACGCAATTAGGAATTATGTGATAGAATTACTTGGGCGGTGCGAAGCGCTGGTGATTTATTTAACGTCTATAGAATAAATGATCATATCTTTGTGTACTTTTATAGTTTGTTTTTCAGATAAACAAGCAGAAAAGAGAACGTTTACTAATTTTCCCAAAACCAAGTGCTTACTGTCAGTACTTATTAAAGAAACTATATATATATATATATATATATATCAATTTAAAAAACAAAATCAATTGTGATGTTATTTATCTAAACATTGAAGACACTTTATCAGTGTTTCCTCACCTCTCTGGCAGGCAGATTATTTCTGAAATCTGAAAGTGTTGTGAAAATATATATTTATTTATTTATATATAGGATTTATTTACGGGTCATATAAACCTTCCACTGAAAGTCACAGAGTCTAAACTTATAAAGAAATAAAGTTTAACAGTGTTAATATCCGCAGGAGATTAGAAGACGATGTATAAGTTAATTATGTACAAGTCATTAAAACAGCTCTGGTCTGTCGAGGTCATGGACTCCACAAGACCTCTGATGGTGTTCTGTGGTGTCTGGGACCAAGACATTATCAACTGATTATTTTTTTGGATCTTCTGTAGAATCTGACCAGACGGTCGACTCTTCACTGCCATGCACATCAGTGAGTCTCGCGTGTCCCCGACCCTGTCACCTGGTCACACTTTAGACCACTTTCGGTAGGTATTAACCACCTGGACACACCCCACAAGACCTGCTGTTTGAAGATGATCTGACCCAGTCGTCTAGACATTACAGTCTGGGCCTTGTGAAAGTCACTCAGATCCTTACACTTAAACGAAATGTTTTTAATGTTATGGCTGATCAGTGTGTACATGTATATATGATGTCGATTCGAAAGTTTTTTTTTTACTCCTCGGCTGTATTTTATTTAATTATTACTGATTATTGTTTGGTTATAAACGGTGTTAAAAGGTCACCTATTAACAACGCACGAGAAACTGAAATGAAAGTAAAAAAAAAACACTTGAGATGTTTGTAAATCTGAGACACAGAATATTGGCTAATTGTCTCAGGTCTTTCACCTGATATTTCCACTCCCACCTGTGCACACACACCTGGCATTAGAAGAAAGAGCAGGGCTTTTGTGTCTGTGTGTGTATCCATGTGTATGTGTGTGTGTGTGTGTGTGTGTGGTGTCCTTTTCATGGTGTTCCCGGGTAATTATGTACTAGAGTTCCCTTTCAGAAAGCCACGCCCTTATAATATTTAACCCTGTATTGCTCAGTGTTTGGGACAGTCCTGATTATCTGTCCTGTTCTTTTTATTTGTTATAATGAGCAGAAAACATTGGAGCCAACATGTAAATGGTGGCCATGGAACAGTGGTTTTGCAGGAGAAGGGGGCGTGGCTATGTTTAGATGATCTGTTTGAATGACAAATCAGCATGGTGATTTGTTCGGTGTGTGTGTGTATGTGTGTGTGTGTGTGTGTGTGGACCTTTTTGTGGTGCGTGGAAGACTCGAGCGTGCTGTCGTACTCGTGGTGCGGTAGTGCCATTTCAGAGCAGGGGTCATCGTTACACTCCTGTAGACTGTTGATGCTGCTGCTCTGACTGCCGGTGCTGATGGAAGTGCTGGGAACTGAGTGATTACTGCCAACACTGTTCCCCTTACAGCCCTGATCTCCATCCTGCGTGCACACACACACACACACACGCACACACGCGCGCACACACGCACACGCACGCACACGCACGCACACGCACGCACACGCACACACGCACACGCACACACGCAAAGAAGAATGAAGACAGGAAGAAATGGAGTGAGAAAAAGGTAAAAAGAGGAAAGAGAAGAGCAAAGGAAGAAGGGAAAATCAAAATCCTAAATGGATTGAGGGAGAAGAATAAATAAAGAAATAAACCTGGACAGTAAAAGAAATGGATGCAGAGGGGTGAGAATGAGAGATGGAGAGAGAGAGAGACAGAGAGAGAGAGAGAGAGAGGGGGGGGGAAGAGGGGGAGAGAGAGAACAAGCAAGAAAGGAAAGAGGAATAAAGATAGAAAAGAGGAAATATGAACAATATATAAAGAAAGAAAGAAAGAAAGAAAGAAACAAACAAACAAACAAACAAACAAAGGGATGAGAATAATGTGATGGAGAGAGAGAGAGCAAAAGGGGGAAAGGGATAAGGATAAAAATATAGATAAAGAAAGAGAAAAAAAGAAAGAAAGAAAGAAAGAAAAAAAGAAAAAAAGAAAGAAAGAAAGAAAACAAACTAAAGCAAACAAACAAACAAATAAAGGGGTGAGAATAATGTGATGGAGAGAGAGAGCAAAAGGGGGAAAGGGATACAGATAGAAAAAATAGATAAAGAAAAAAGAAAGAAAGTAAAAAAAAATGAACAAACAAATAAAAGAAATGAAAAGAAACAGATAGAGTAAATAAATAATTTTTAAAAAGAGGAAAGGAGGATTAGAGGTATAGAAAAGGTAGAATAACAGAGTGAGATAAAAGAAGACAGGAAGTAGCATATATATAGGGGAGGGGTAAAAAAAAAAAAAAAAAAAAAAAAAGAGACGGGGGGATATACACGGAAGAAAATATAACATAGAATAGAGAGAGAAAAGGATAAAGAGATCGTATAGAAGTAAAGAAAGTATGGTAAAGAGGGATAGCAGAGACAGTGACCGAGTGAATACAGTGATGTGACTAAGACATTACTGAGGCTTAGCTTTACCGCCTGTCATTAGAGAGAATACGTCCTGACTGGATGGAGCGACTGAGCCGTAAACAGCTACAGAACGATTAGTCTGACCTTTTAAATATCTGTTTCACATTCAGGGTAATCACTTCAAACCGTTACGGGACGATTCGATTACAGCCACTACACACGTCTGACCCGAGTGAAGCTGTCCGCTTAGATCTGTACAGCAGAGATTAGACATAATAAAGTGTAATGTGAATCTGCAGTGAGAGAGAGAAGAAAGGCCAGAGAGCCGCTCACCAGAATCATCCATTAGACTGAAACTTCATTATTACAAGCTATTAGACCATAATTAGTTCACAAGCCTGAAAAGGTTGATGCTCTTACAGTATCACAACTTTTATCTGATTTTATCTGACAGGACGTGTGATAAAGACAAATAAAAATAAGGTTTTGATGGTGATAAAGATTTTCATTTGTGGTAACTGGGCTGTGCTTCTCCTAATTAAACTGATAATGTAAATATGCTAGGCTAAAACCTGCAATGCTATTAGTTAAAATAACAAAGCTCTCCAACATTCACTTTCAAACACCATTTCTCTTCAAACACCCATTTATTATTCACCATCAAATACCAACCTTTAGCATCAAATTCCAACCTCGACCACCAACCACTCAATATTCACCAAACACCTGAATTCAACAAACCCCTCCAACATTCACCATTACTCACCAACAAATAGCAACCTTCACCATCAAACACCAGCATTCACCATCAAACACTGATGGTGAGCATAAGTGTTTGATGGTGAGCGTTAGTGTTTGATGGTGAGCGTTAGTGTTTGATGGTGCGCGTTAGTGTTTGATGGTGCGCGTTAGTGTTTGATGG
>JAOVVF010000028.1:1931211-1941729 GCA_028565595.1 Duopalatinus emarginatus
CTGTTTATAACACTGTTTATACCACTGTTTATAACACTGTTAATAACACTGTTTATACCACTGTTTATACCACTGTTAATACTACTGTTTATACCACTGTTTATAACACTGTTTATACTACTGTTTATACCACTGTTAATACTACTGTTTATACCACTGTTTATAACACTGTTTATACCACTTTTTATAACACTGTTTATACTACAGCTTGCACTACAACACTCCTGCACGTTGTTTGTATTGCTGTAAATTGTATATTGTCTTAAATTACATGTACACTACATCTTTTAAATTGCTGTGCCTAAAGTGACACCAACTACCAGAACCTAATTCTTTGTGTGTGTGTAAACCTGATTCTATTAGATATGATTTAAATTCCTCTACCTTTGTACTTATTCTATTTAATGATTTTGATAGTATTTTTAACTTGTATTGTAATTTTAAACATTCTTGCATGGTCAGTTTTCATTTCACTGTATATTTGTACCTGCTACAAATTATATGTGACAAATAAAACTCTTGAATCTTGAACGATATAGCTATGTGTATTTTATGACTACATACATATATTTAAATCTAAAGTTTATATTAATTATCATATAATAATCATATAGAATTGTTACATATTTCACTATATAATATACACTTAAAACTGTCTGTCATACACCGTGTTTAACTTTATTCTTCACATTCTTCTATATTCTTTTATTTCCTTTTAAGCACTAAAACTACATCTCCCATCATGCTTTACCCAACATGGCGACTTCCTGGTCCGCTTGTTATTATATTTCCCACACGTATTCAGACAAACCCCGCCTCCTAGATCAGTACTGGCGAATACTAAAGCGCTTTCTGCCTTTTGATTGGCTGAGCAGCCGTCTGTACTAAACTGTCCAATCAGACAGAAGGGCGACTCGCGTTCGGAATGCGGATAGGAAAAAAAACAAGGCAAAGGCGCTGTTTTGAATGGAAGACAACAACAAGGGGCAAAAGGCAGTGTTGTTGAGCGCGTGTTAGACTTTAATTTAATGTTTACATACATGTTTTAGAAACAGCGAATGGCGTCGACTTTACTGTCACCAATGGTGGATTATTACAACGACGAGGAGGAGCTGGACAGCGTGGACGAGGACGATGACCGCAGCTTCAGAGGCAGAGACTCGGAAGAAGGTTAGCTGAGACTAGCTTAGCCTGCTAGCTGAGGAACATTAATAATAATGTATTACTATTGTATATAGGTTAAGTGAATTGTGGAAAGTTTTTTTGAAAATCGACCGTTTACACACGCACGCACATGCGGAGATCCCCCCGCCGCCATAGTAACAGTCTCTTAGCAACCGTTCTTTAGTTTTAGCATTAGCATGCTAGCAAAGAAAACTTTAGCTACTATGTTTTTTTTTTACAATGTAACTTTTTCTAATAACACAACAACACAAAAATAAATATATATAATAAAAGGAAGTAAAAAAAGAAGCGTTTATCTTATTTAAAACAATTAAATTTGCATTTAAAATGACAGTTTAGCTCATTAGCTCGTGCTTAGCAGAGTCTCCTTTTTATTACAGTATTATTAAATTTATTACTAATAATGAAGTTATTAATGTGGACAAATGTATACATGTTTAATATGTTGGTTTACACGTGCTAAATTATGAGCACAGAAAGCATAGTTACTGACTAGTGCTGTGGTTTTTTTTTTTTAGCTAGCATGCTAATTAGCCTATTTATTTATTTATAATGTATTTATTATAAATTGTGCATTTTTAAATAAAATCTCCAATCCATTATTAGGCTAATATGCCACACTGAGCAGGATAAATATAGACACTGCATGGCCAAAAGTATTGGGACACCTCTCCTTTCCTCTCCTCACCTCTTGACTGAATTCAGGTGTTTAATTAAGTCACATGACCTGTGGTGTAGAAAAACAAGCCCCCAGCCATGCAGTCTGTCTTTACTCACATTTGTAAAAGTACGGTTCACTGAACCCGAGTGTGTTCCTGCTGCATGCACGTCTAACATCAGCATGAATCAGGTGGAGCGGAGTAAATCACATCGCCACTGGACTCTGGAGCAGAGGAATCATGTTCTGTGCAGGGACTGGTCACACGTCTCTGTGCCAGCTGTAAATTTTGGTGGAGGAGGGATAATGCTACAGGGTTGTTGTTTTTTTTTCCAGGGTTGGTCTAGTCCACTTGGTTCTGGTGAAGGAAAATATAAATGCTTTATCATACCAAGACATTTCAGGATAGTTGTAGACTTTCAACTTGCGGAAACATTTTATTCCAGCATGACTGTGATACAGTGAACAAAGCAAGGTCCATGAAGGTATGGTTGGAGCTGAGCTGTCAGCGGTGTGTTGATAAACTGGAATGATGAATATAACATGAGTGGAAGATCGCATTACAGCAACCATTCATCTTCTCTAATTTATATTTATCACACGCTAATTAAAGCAAACACATAACACAGTGTGAGAAATCTTGTTGTTTTTATATGAAGTGAAATGACTGACCACTGTGCATGGACACCTCCGCATTTAGCGCATCCGTGTAGTGAAACACACACACACACTATGGGGCTGTGAACACACTTGCCCAGAGCAGTGGGTAGTCCCATCCATGGTGCCAGGGGAGCAGTTGGTGGTGGGGGTTAAGGGCAGTTTAGTCATGTCTTTTTGGTATGAGGCTCAAACCGGAAACCTTCCGGACACAAGGCCAGCCGTCTAACCTCGAGTCATGGTGGGGTTCAAGTTATGATCTTCAGTGAATGTTACACCACAGTGATGATGCTGAGTTCTTGTTTCTAATTGGTCAGAATTAATCACAGGTAAAAAAAAAAAAACACATGCAGTTGTTGCTGTGTGTGGTGATGCTCATTTAATATTTATGAACGGAGTCTTCAGTGTCAGTGATTTATACAAGTCGGATGTAACTGTCAGTTTTTCAAACAGGAGGCAAATTGGTTTGGTATAAGAGGAATAAAACTCTGTTTGATTGACCTGTTGGTAAATTTGTGGACTGACGGTAACTGAACTCTGTTTCAGACACTGAAGATGCCAGTGAAACAGATCTGGCCAAACACGACGAGGACGACTATGTGGAACTGAAAGAACAGTGAGTAGAGAACCTGACTTCATAATAAACATCTCCAATCCTAAACCACAATATATTCATCTGACTTTTATACCACTATGGGGTTTAGTACCACCACTGACCATTACCAAGTCACACACTCACACACACACACAGAAGTGCCAGAAAAACCAGTACAAACAAGCCTGTGACCCTGTTCAAAATACAAGGGCTTCTGGTTGCTCCATAATGGTGTGGGGTTTGTTAATCTGGCATTCCATGGTGAGAGATACCATATCATGGTTAGAGGAACACTTATCTGAGTTTAAGGTTTTTCCATTTATACCTAAGTCACCAGATCTCACTGTTATCGAACATCTCCAACATGCTGTGGAACACAGAAATCATACACCTTGGAGTACAACTGAATTGTGGAGCGTTCTGCATGGCAATATGGTGTTGATTGCCTACAGAACATTTCCACAATCCCATGGAGTCCATGCCCCATAGGGGACCTACCAAGTATTAGACTGGTGTACCACCAGCGTTGCATGGCATCCCAGATGTGTTCGGTAAAAAAATGGGAAAATGTTTTATGCATGGGCATGTCTGTACCAGATTTTCGGCCACTTCAGTGTGTATTGGTACATATAGTGAGTGTAAATGAATGAGCTCTATGCAGGTGCGACCTTCAGTCTCATTAGTTCATGGTGTTTGAAGGCCGTGTGAAATCTTGTGCACTTTTATTAATCCCTCACAGGCTGATCAGCAGATGCTGATTTCATTCACACTCTTGATATCAGCCTCATAAATGTTCGCTGTGTCTCCTGAAGCTCATCTTCATCCTGAGACTTAAATCATTCCTTCAGCACATTTTAATCCAGTGGGGTTTTTTTCTGTTTTTCAGGATGTACCAGGACAAACTGGCATCACTAAAAAGACAACTGCAACAACTTCAAGAAGGTGACTGACTAAAAACTATATATATATATATATATAACACATTTTCTTTTTTTTTAAGTGTGTATACCATGTAAAAATGCTTACATGGCATATTTAAATATTTGAAGAACAATTTTTTGGTCCCCGGGAATGAAATGAATTGTAAATAAATATGTTAAATATCCAAGTAAAAACATTGCATTTGTGCTTCTGAAAAAAAGTCCTAAGTTAGTCAGCTGCTTTTTAAACACGCCAGGAACAGCAGGTTTATATTGAGCTCTCAATGGTGTTATTGTAAGAGCGTCACCAGGTCACAAATAAACAAGCACTACCGTAAATTTAAACAAATTAAAGTAAACAAACAGGTTTACTGAGTGTAGCTAAACCTGCCCACACACACTTAATGTTTTACTATCCTAGGATATGGACTATGTGTCATGATGTGTGTTTTTTTTCCACTTTCTTATCTTTGGTGATTTACTTTATAGACATTATATGGAAAGTTATGTTTAAATAATATCATGTCATGATACCTATCATGGATCATAGGAATGTATAGAAAAATATTGTGATATGATATTTTTGTCTGTAATGAGAGCTGTACTAGTTCATTATACTGAGGAGCCCCTGACCAAGGTTATAGACTAATGCTGGGACCTTACTATACAAACCTAACCTGAGTTTGATATGATTTTGTCGTATTTCAAGCATTGGACCCAGATATGAGTGTCAGGAACTAGGATCCGGTTGTGTATTGTGACATAAGCAAAGAACAGTAATGTGGCGTCTGGGACGTCCCATCACACCCGTCACACCCGTAACACCCGTCACACCCGTCACACCCGTAACACCCGTAACACCCGTAACATCTATAACACCCATCACACCCATCACACCCATCACACCCATCACACCCATCACACCCGTAACACCCGTAACACCCGTAACACCCGTCACACCCGTAACACCCGTAACACCCATCACACCCATCACACCCATCACACCCATCACACCCGTAACACCCGTAACACCCGTAACACCCGTAACACCCGTAACACCCGTAACACCCGTAACACCTATAACACCTATAACACCTATAACACCCATCACACCCGTCACACCCGTCACACCCGTAACACCCGTAACACCCGTAACACCCGTAACACCCATCACACCCATCACACCCATCACACCCATCCCATAACAGAATTTTTATATCTCATCTCCTTTTGTATCTCCATCTCCTCCCTGTTCCTTGATATTGACCAATAGGAGGACTGAGAGCACATATAGAAACATTGTAAACCTGGTATTTAGCTACATGTATGTAATGTTTTTGACATGTTAACACATTCACTACCTTACCTTGTCTTTGTCCTGCCCTCTTTAGCACACTTCTGTAGCCATGATTTCACAGAGACAGTTTCTTGACCTCTGAACAAATAATTTACAGATGCTTCTGTGTGTGTGTGTGTGTGTGTGTGTGTGTGTGTGTGTGTGTGTGTGTGTGTTTCTCAGGGACTTTGCAGGAATATCAGAAGAGGATGAAGAAACTGGATCAGCAGTATAAAGAGAGACTCCGTAACGCAGGTAAACAAACGTCAACACACCCCTCACATGATTTATGAGCTTTATTTCCAGTTCCAATATGAAAAAGTTTCTCTTTCTTTCTCTCTGTTTTTTATAGATCTCTTTCTCCAACTTGAGGTAAGTTTGATTCACAATACAGAGTTCACTTTAAAACAGAGTCTAAATGCACTGACTGAGAAAAAATAATAATCTTTTTGCTGTCCGGTGTTTAGACAGAGCAGGTGGAGAGAAACTACATCAAGGAGAAGAAAGCAGCGGTAAAGGAGTTCGACGACAAGAAGGTGGAGCTGAAGGAGAACTTAATCGCAGAGTTGGAGGAGAAAAAGAAGATGATCGAGAACGAGAAGTTAACCATGGAGCTGACGGGAGGTGAGAAACTGTTTAGGTGCCTCGCTTAAGCCGAGTCTTGTCGGTTATGGGGATCGAACTGGGGTCCTTCTGGTCCCAAGGACAAGCCTACATCTGTCCCCTAAATGGCACCTTGAAACGTTCAGGAGAAACCGCAATGTCTTCTTTCCTAAACACCTTCTAATTAGTGTTGTCAGTACGGGCCGCGTGACTTATTATATTAGCAAGCCACCTAGGTGTAGGTTCAGTGACAGACACTTGTTAAAGCCTGAAGCTGACTTGTGTGTGAAACCTGACCTCCTTAAATGGGTCATTTAACCATCTGTACAGTGAAAAACACACACGCACACACACACACACACACACTAAGGGGCAGTAAACACACATGGCCAGGGAGCAGTCGGGGGTTAGATGCCTTGATTAAGGGAGCTTCAGTCATGTCATGTGAGCTCTGAGGATTGAACAGCGACCTTCTGGTCATTTTTTATCTAGGTCATCTAGCCACTGAACGAGCCCGGTGATGTGAAGATCCAAGACAAGATATCGTACTGTACAAATGTGTGGCCCTGTAGGGTAATAATTTGTACGTTTACTTTTTTTTCCTTTATATTAGATTCCATGGAGGTGAAGCCCATCATGACCCGTAAGCTGAGAAGGCGACCCAACGATCCCGTCCCAATTCCAGACAAACGCAGGAAACCTGCTCCAGATATCCTTTATGATAACCCTTTCCACACTAAACATTACTGTGTCACACTGTATATTATTATCTATCACACTAGACGTCCCACATTTCTGTGGCAGTGTAGTTTGATCTGTAATGATGTGAAGCATGATCTTTAACTCCACACACCTCAGCTCAACTATTTACTCACAGAAGAACAAATAATGGAGGACCTGAGGACACTAAACAAGGTGACAAAACACAACCACACAAACAAGAAGCAGGTTTATGAGTTCTTCTCTGGATATGACAAACAGTTTACTAATTACTGCTCGGTGTTGCTGGTGTGATAATGAATAATTATGGAAATACGGCAGATTGAAAATACAGCTTTAATAGAGAAGGTGTTAGTGGTGTAACTGGAATTATTCCACTTGGTTGATCCCACATGGAGCATGGACTTCACGAGCTTGTGGAAATATTCTGTATTCGATGAACACCGTTTTTCCTCCAGAGCACTCCACAATTCTGTTGTGTTCTGAGGTGGAGGATTACTGTATTGCACAGCGTGTCACATGGCATCCCAGATGAGTTCGATTGAGATCTGGTGATTTAGGTAATAATGGCAAAATCCCAGACTCGGATGATTTGGTGTTTCTAGACGTATGTGGTGGTGTATTGTCCTGTTAGAAGAGGACAAACCCATCAGGACATGAACAGGTGGAAAGGAGACACACACACACACATACACACACATACACAGTGTTCTCCTGTTGGAGAAGTCTGTAGATGTACCAGGGGTCCAATGGAATGTCAGATAAACAAACCCCACACTGTTATAGAGACACCACCAGTCTGTGTATTTTGCATAGACTCGTCTGTACTCCAGTTACAACCACTATAGTTTGAGAATGATTATTATTATTATTATTATTATTTTTAAACTTGGACATCTCATGGTAACGTTTCTGTTTGCTCGTGTCTCGTCCTAATAGCTCAAGTCACCGAAAAGACCAGGTACTTTTGTTTATTTTGTTACATTAAGGCATTTTTTTAAAAGAACATAAATAAATAAATAATAATAAAAGTTACTTATTTGCTTCCTTTGTTTTTGGTTCAGCTTCCCCGTCTTCTCCTGAACACCTCCCGACCACGCCCATGGAAAGCCCCACTCAGCGCTACGAGGCTCGGATAGAAGACGGAAAACTCTACTACGATAAAAGATGGTACAGCTTTTCTAATTAATTCACACGGATTACTAAATATAAACAGTTCTGAAATATTCACCCTGAATCAGACAGAATGAATTTCAGAAGTAGTGCTGCACAAATTCCAAAAAACACATCATCACTGCAGTGAAGAAACCAAACACTGCTCCATCATGTACCTGGTTTAAGACTGAAGAAAAAAAAAAAGAGACGATTAAATGTCGGAACATCTTCAGTATTTATAGACTGACGACTTGTTAATGATTCGACAGCGTCCTTGTGTCATGTAGTTCTCAGATGAACCACATGATGGCGTTAGAACTCCGTAGAAGTTCCACAAACCTCCCATCAGGAGAATTCACCACTAACACTATAAATACAGATCAGCCATAACATTAAAAACAGATCTGAGCCGTCATGGTCTCAGCAAGACCTCTGAAGGTCTTCTGTTGTATCTGGCACCAACACACACACACACATCAGTGTGTCTTGGTCTCTCATGACTCTGTCACTGGTTCACCGTTTAACCTTCCTTGGACCATTTTTGGTAGGTATTAACCACCATATACTGGGACACACCCCACAAGACAAACCTGTTGATTTGGAGATGATCCGACCCGGTCGTCTAGACATCACAGTCTGGTCCTCTGGTCCAAAGTCACTCAAACTCTGACTTGTGCCCGTTTTTTCCTGCTCCCAGGAACACATCACCTCTGAAAACTGACCGTTTATTTGCTGTCCAGTCCCTCCCACCCTTTGACAGGTGCCGCTGTAACGTGATCATCAATGTTCTTTACTTCACCTGTCAGTGTGTGTGTGGTGTTAATGTTATGGCTGATTGGTGTACTACACGTGTAGTGTTTATTCAGTGCTTATGTATAAAATAATGCTAATAAATTATTAAATAAATAGAAATTGTTAATATATGCGTGTTATGTTTTACGTAGCACCCGGTCTGTCTGTTTACATGTACACTGAAAAAAAAGCTGCTACATCAGTCTAGATAAACAAACCTCTCAATATTATAGAGCCACCATCATGTATTTTGCATAGTCTGTAAAAAATCTGTACCAGTTTTTCAGGCACTTCAGTGTGTATCAAGTTTTGTATAAGTTTTATAGCCATTGCAGTGACCTATCGCTGTAAAAATAATAATATAAATAAAAAAACCAGAAACAAACAGAAGGAAGTAAAGAATGTAGGTTACAATAGACTTGATTAAATGAAAATAATTTAGTTAACATCTGAATGAATCTGAGTGTTAAGTGTTAGCTGTGATTATGTTTCGAGTCACACTGACTTTTATTATTTCTTTCAGTCGCTTTGCGACAGATTTATCGCTTCTTACAGTGTAATGTATAACCACAAGGCTCAACATTTTAATTATAGTTTAATGACACGACTCGCAACTTTTTAAGCACCGGCGCTTCGCTTCCTGTTAAAAAAGTTAACGTGCAGCTCTGAGTTATAGTTATTTAATTACAGCACTAAGCCTAATTGCCCCAGTCTCAGGGGAACTGAATGGGTTTAAAATGATGCTAGTTGCGCTAATGTGTTTCTGATGGGAGGAGGTTAATTTCTTAATCTAAAACTTTATATCTTAGGCGTAAACACTGTCGACTTGGATCTCGTGGTGATGCTCGTTCTAATAAAACTTTAACATGGTGTATCTGGGTTTGATTTCTGTGGGCGGAAACTAAATAGGAGGGAAAAAAAACGGTGCGGCACGATATATCCTTAGGTTATATAAAATTAATCTGTAGAGCATTTGTACAGTCTCACGATTCAGCAAGAGACAAAGTAATGATTTTATTTTTAGGATTCCTCATGTTTTTGTGTCTTCTCACAGGTACCATAAGAGTCAGGCCATCTATCTGGAGTCGAAGGACAACACCAAGATCAGCTGCGTCATCAGTTCTGTAGGAACCAGCGAGGTTTGTGTTCTCTTTCCCGTACTGATCCGTGTGTGAAAGTAACATCAGCAGCTTTTTCCAGTTAACGATTTCCTCAGACGGACAGATCGAAGGTGTGCGTTTTGTTCGCTTTAACTAATCTCCATCTAATCGCTCGGGTCTAAAAACATGTGATCCCGGTGCCTCTTAGTCTGCGTTCACACCTGTTTGTCCAGTTCAGTTCCTGAGTCTCAGTCTGAGTCAAATCGAAACTTTTGGTTTGGTTTCTTACGGCAGTGAAGTGAACGAAAGGAACAGAGTGTACGGCTCCGAACACAATGTTGTTCAAGTTCAGGTTTCAGTGTTTTATTTGTCACGTACACAGACACACATGGTCCAACCTGCAGTGAAACGCTTTTAACTGTCTGTAAACACAAAAGTAACTATAAAATAAAATAATAAGAAATAAAAAGAAATAAAATAGAATAAAGAAAAATATTCTTATAGTCTAAGAATAATTAGAAAGAAGAAATATAAAACATTAAAAAATATATATAAAAAATTAAAAAAATGTGCAGAATGTGTAGAACTAAGAAAGGTCTTAAACATGATGATGGGCAACATGTGTGTGTGTGTGTGTGTGTGTGTAGAAATCATAAGAATCTCTATACACCAAGTGTGCAACACAACTGGAGACATGCACTTCTGTTCTACACAAAGGAACATATTACTCAATGGGCAACCATGTGTTTGGTTTAGCAGGTCGCCGGTGATCCCCCCCCCCCCCCCCCCCCCCCCCC
>JAOVVF010000028.1:2035612-2042700 GCA_028565595.1 Duopalatinus emarginatus
ACTAAATTAAATAAATATGTAGCAATATATAAAATGTAGAAATAAGTAAATTATTAATCTGTAAACATTTAAAGGTAAAACATTTAAATGTGCAAATTTGTGTAATGTGTAAAGATGTGTAATGTGTAAATTATATCAAAGAAAGGAATATGTAAATAAGTGTTGAAATATGCAAACATGTAAAGTTATATACAAATTAGTAATTAAAGGAAATATGTAAATGTAAAGATTGTTATGTCTTAAATAAATAATGTTAATTACCTTATGTTCAAATTGTTAATTGCCAAATTAGGAATACACAGAATAAGCAGTTGTGTAGAAATATGCAAATGTGTAAATGATGACATAGAAACGTTTTTATAACTGTGTAGATTTTCAAATATTTATAAGTAATTTATTGTCATGTCAAAATTAGAAATAGAAAAGAAGGTTTAAATTTGTAGAAATCTGCAAATATGTACATTATGTTACATATATATCAATATTAGGTATTGAAAGAAATATGTAAATATATTAATTAGGTGTGTCCAAAATAGAAATAAAACAAATTATGTAAAAATGTAGAATTATGTAAACATGTATAAATAATGTAAATTATATCATATCAAAAGTAAAAATAGAAACAAATGTAGCAATATATAAATATGTAGAAATATGTAAATTATGTGACAAAATACATCAAATTGTGTGCTGAGTCGATTTTCACTCTGTATTTATTCACTTCATTTTAAACAGAAATATTAAAAGAACACCGTCTCTGTCTCTGTCTCGCGCAGGTTGGAGACTTCCGTATGTGTGCCGGCGAAACCCAGCGAGACCAAATCAGAGCGAGAGGAGCAGGAAGTGAAGGAGTTGGAAAAGAAGAGACACAGGAAACACAGAGGGCGTAAACGTCACAGCCACCGCCGCCGCTGCCACAGGTCTGACTTCACGACTGTCTCGTTATTATGATGGCAGCGTAGACGTGTAGACGTTAAGGGGACGTTTATTATTATTATTAAGGCACACGCTGCCATTCACCCCAACATGATGTTTGATTTTAATGAGGAACACACACAGGAGCAGATCACATCAGATCAGACATGTCTGTTCTTTTATGCCTTCCTTTGCGTATTAAACAGTTCGGTATCAGTGTATCCGCTCGAACCCTCGCTGTGTTCGGTTAATGAAGTTGACATTTAAATCCACACGTGATGCCGTGTTCACACGCTGCGATGATCCTCACAGCTCCTGCTGATAAACCTGATTTTTATCGTTCTCTCTTCAAATCATTTATACTTCAATCCCAAGAACAAAGACACCCAGAGCTGTAAACCTTCATATATGTTTATACACTGAAGTGGCAGAAAAACTGGTACACCACTCTTATGATTGGTAGGTCCCCCATAGGGCATGAGCTTGCAGAAATATTCAGTAGGTACCGAACACCAGACTTCCTCCAGAACGCTCCACAATTCTGTTGTATTCTGAGATGGGGGATTTCGGTATTCCATAGCTCGTCACATGACGTATCAGATGTGTTCAATAACGTTGAGATCTGGTGATTTAGGTGGGAATGTTTAAACCCCAATCTCACATGAGTGTTCCTCTAACCATAATCTGGTGTCTCTAGATGTGTGTGGTGGTACATTGTCCTGTTAGAAGCCTGTCAGAATGAATACAGGACATGAACAGGTGGAACTCATCACTCATGTTGGGGCAGCCGTGGCCTAGTGGTTGGGGAACTGGTCTTGTGGTTGCAGGTTTGATCCCTACCCAGGGCAAGACATGACTGAGGTGCCCTTGAGCAAGGCACCTAACTCCCCCAACTGTTTCCCAGGCGCTGTGGTTTGGGGCTGCCATCCCCCCCGCCCCTCGCTCCAGGCAAGTGTGTTCACTGCCCCCTAGTGTTCACTGGTGTGTGTTTTCCACTGCATGGATGGGTTAAATGCAAAGGTCGCATTCCTCTCTGTGCAAGCACCGTAGGCAAATAGTTCACTTTCACTTGTAATGTTTATCTGTCAGAGGGGTTTGGAGATGTACCAGGGGTCTGAAGGAATGACAGCTAAACAATTCCCACATCATTATGCATATGCTTGTTTGTACCAGTTTTTCTGGCACGTCAGTGTATATAGATATCAGTAGAGAAAGGAAGTGAATACACACTTGTGTCTCATTATATTTGCTTGAAATTCTAGCATGCTCAGACTTCCTTGGCGAGTCCGTTCACACCTACACCTCTTTCATTTTCCATTTTTACACATTTCATTTGCAACACGCACAAGTCAACGAAACATCCGGAAGAATCCGGGCCACAATCAGAGGAGAAGAAAACTTTCAAAACGCTGACGGCAAACACACAAACACTCTTATCTGTACCGCACAGGGCTGGCACTAAGGTGTGGCTGAGAATTTTAAACCCCAGCCAGGTTCTCTCCCTCATTTCACACCTACCGGAATAAAAAAAAACACTCGACCACGAGTAGGTAATCGATTCAGCCTGGGCGTAATCCCCGCGATAGCTTCAAAGCCAACAGCGGGGTGGAAATTTCTTTTTTAACCTAAAACATTTATCACAAAGTTCTGAAGAAATGAAATTACAGCTCCTAGTCGTGCTCGGTTTTGTCACTCGGTAAAAAGACAGATTCATCTGCAGCCAGTCAGACTTCAAAACATTTATCAGAACATACACACATACACGCTTTATGTCTGACAAATTACACCACTTTTGTATTGGACTTTTTAATCCTGGTTATTTAATTTATTTAACATTTGTAAAAGTGAAAGTGAAGTGATTGACCTAATTTGCTTGCACACAGAAGAATTTGTCCTCTGCATATAAGTCATTGTGTAGTGAAACCCACACCAGGGCAGTAACCACACTTGCCCAGTACGAGGCGGGGCAGCCTCTATCCACAGCACCCAGGGAGTCATTGGGGGTTGGGTGAAAGGGAAAATGAAAGTGAACAACTGACCTACTGTGTTTGCACACAGAGGAATTTGACCTCCGCCCATGCAGTGAAACACACAGTAGGGTGCAGTAAACGCACCAGCAGACCCTATACACAGCACATGGCAAGTAATTGGGGGGGTTAGTGGCCGTGCTCAGGGGTCAGTTGTTGGGATTGAACTGAGGACCTTCTGGTCACAAGGGTAGTGTACCTTCCCCTCAAATCCAAGGGCACTTGAGTTGTGTCTTTTTGTTACAGGGGATTCCTATCACAAGCCGAGTTCACCAACCGGCTGCCTGTTAACTTTAAACCAGATTTAAATTCTGGATTCTGATTGGTCGAAGGATGTTTCATATAACATGACTGTACCCATGACTGTAGTGCAGCCACAAATCACAAGATTATATTAATGCATGTGCAGAGTAGGATGCAAGCGCAGGTAATATTCACAAGTAATAGGTATGATTCACAGAATCAGGCAGATGTTAGGTCAAGGTCAAGGCAGGCGATCTGGGTCAGGTGATCTACAAACAGCCTGAACTAGGCAAAGTAATGGCCAGAAAAATAGAAACAGGCTATGGACTAGACACTTAGTTGCAAAGTGAATAAACAGAAAGGAGTGTGGTGCTGAGGGCGGCCATATTGAATGGCCACCAGGGGTTCTGGGAACTGGAGTATAACCACAAACCCACTGAGACACTGTGGGGTTGTTTAGGCACTTTATGTCATTCATTTTTTTTAAAATATATTATGACACCAGGCATCAATTAGCAATGATATAATTATTTGATTTGGGCTCCTTAAGGCTATAAATTAATACAGTATTGTTAATTTATACTATTAGCGGTTAATTAAAAGTGTTTTCTTATACTAATTAACACTGAATTTTTAACCAGTAGGAGCTCAGAAAACTTTAATGAATGGTGATTAAATAAGAACAGCTCTAAACAGAGGATCGTTCTTCATTTCTAACGGATATGACACTAATGGACAGGTCATTTCATATTCCACATAAGGCGAGATCTCAGCAGTGAATAAAAGCCGCTACACTGTGCTGGTGATAAACAGGCTTCATCTTGTTTAACAGAAGGTCAGCGGGTCACATCCTTGAGATTTAAAGCGTGACAGCGTCACGTACCTAACAGCGGCTTAAGTCTCTCCACTAGACATCTATCATCAATCCTGACAGGATTTTAGCTCTGTAACCTTCACCGTTCTCCAGAGTCGTTCATCACCCGCCTGCCCTCAAGGTCGCAGCGCCTGGGAGGAGTGATGGGAGGGAAAAGCTGTTAAAGGTCGACGAAGGTGTAAATGCAAAGAAAACGACACACACTCAGATGTACAGAGGTGTGATATGTGGTGTGTAAATCGGTAGCTAGACCGATTTGAACTGCTCATAATCCTGACGATAAAGATCTTATTGTATACATGTAAAAAAAAAACAAGCCTGAATAATATTACTGACTGACAAAAAGAGGTGGAAATAATCTGATTATTTAATCTGATCAGAATATGTCTATTAATATACTATCATTTGAAATTCTGTTTGCCTACTGTGTTTGTACACAGAGGAATGTGACCTCTGTATTTAACCCATCCGTGCAGTGAAACACACACACACACACACACACACACACCAGTGAACACTAGAGGGCAGTGAACACACTTGCCCGGAGCGGGGGGCAGCCCCAAAGGGAGCAGTTGGCGGAGTTAGATACCTTGCTCAAGGGCACCTCAGTCATGTCTTGCCCTGTGGTGTGATCGAACCCGGGACCATCTGATAACGGGACCGGTTCTCTAACCACTAGGCCACGGCTGCCCCCATATTTTATATTAACGTGTTGGCTCTAATACACCAATCAGCCATAATGTTACATCCACTGACAGGTAAAGTGAATAACATTGACTATGTCTTTACAGGTCAGTGGGTGGAATATATGGCCAAATGGAAAAATGGGCAAGTGAAAGAATCTGAGCAACGTTGATAATAACTAAATTGTGACGTCTAGACGACTGGGTCATCTCCAAAACAGTAGGTCTTGTGGGGTGTGTCCCAGTATACGGTGGTTAATACCTACCAAAAATGGTCCAAGAAAGGACAACTGGCAAGGCTCAGTGATGTGTTTGAGGGGTGAAGGCCGGACCGTCTGGCCTGATCCAACAGAAGATCCACAGAAGGAATCCATTACTGTCGTCTTTTGTCTCTGGCATTGGTTGTGTCCACCAGTGCATAAATAAAGCACAAGAAATCTGTGAAAGCTACATAATGGTGTGGAGTTTGTTTATCTGCCATTCCATGTGGCCCCTGGTACATCTACAGACGTCTCTGACAGGTGAACACGGTGTGTGTCTCCTTTCTGATGAGTTCCACCAGTTCATGTCCTGTATTCATTCTGATGGGTTTGTCCTCTTCAAACAGGACAATGTACCACCAGACACGTCCAGAGACACCAGATTATGATTAGAGGAACACTCAGTTTGGGGTTTAGTCATTTATATCTAAATTACCAGATGTCAGAATGGTGGATCGTTCTGCAGGAAGTACGGTGTTTACTACCTACAGGATATTTCCACAAGCCAGGTGAAGTCCATGCCCCATGGGGGACCTACCAAGTATTAGTACCAGTTTTCTGGCAGGGAGAGAAAACGAACATCTCACATCACACACATCACATCACGGTGGCTTATACAGAGCCGATTAGAAAGAATCTCATTGCGTGATAAGAACATTAGCAGAAATCCTACAAATATAGACCTATTGTATTGAGAAGAGAAGCAGACGGGGGTGAGTGCCAAAGGCTTTTAGAGCCTTTACTGAAAAATCTCCATATTTATGTGTAATGTTCAGAAAATGAAGATGAATGGGAATATTAGTGACTTTGTTTATAAAAACGCTACAGAATAGACAATGTTAATGTGTGTCTTTACCCTAAATAATCCCTGTGTAGAGAGAGAGCGAGTGTGTGTGTGTGTGTGTGTGTGTCATAGCATGACTGGTGTAATGAGTGACAATGCTTTCTAATTAAGCAGAAATGACACTTGCTGTGTCTCTAATCAGCATCTAACGTGAGACAGCTCCACTAAAACAAAAGTCCCCCCATCGCTCTCTCTCTCTCTCTCTCTCTTTCTGTCTCCCCTCTCTCTCTCTCCCTCTCTCTCTCTCACTCACTCACTCACTCACTTCACTGCACCACACATGCTGATCCTCATTATTACTTTCACCCAGGACTCATTAGCACCACCTATAAAACAAGTTCCCTAATCGAACATGTCTCGGCTCTGTCCCAAATTCATCCCTACTTTATGGTTTTACTAGTGAAAACCGTAGTGCCCGTGTGCATTGCACATAACCCCCACCTGATAAGGGCCTGCTCCAGGCAAGTGTGTGTTTCACCACATGGATGGGATAACTGTGGAGGTTATCAGTTACTTCACTTTTACTATGCTTGCCTGGAAAAGTGGGCAACTTCTAATCAGTGCGCAGGAATCAGTTAAGGGTTAGGTGTGGTGCTGAAGGGCACTTCAGCCGTGTCATGTCGACACTGGGGATCGAATCAGTGACTTTCCGCTCACAAGGCTGATTTCATAAGCACAAGCCCACAGCTTATTTATAGTCATTTTCAGTGTTCACTCCATCTCTCTCCATCTCCATCTCCATCTACTCCATCACTTTGTCTCTCCATCCTGTGTTTACTCATTTGATTTGTGTCTCCATCCTGTGTTTACTCCATTGTTGTGTCTCTCCATCCTGTGTTTACTGCATCGTTTTGTCTCTCCATCCTGTGTTTACTCCATCGCCTTTGTCTCCATCCATCATGTTTACTGCATCGTTTTGTCTCTCCATCCTGTGTTTACTGCATCGCTTTGTCTCTCAATCCTGTGTTTACTCTGTTTCTCAATCTCTCCATCTCTCAGTCTTTCTGTCCTATGTTTACTTTATCTCTCCATCTCTTCCTCCTGTGTTTACTCCATCTCTCCATCATACATTTACTCCATCTCTATCGTGTCTCTGTGCTGTTACTTGTTATATTTGTTGTATTTTTTCTTGTATAATTATACTGATATCTTACACTTGTACTCAGACCTTCAGACAGAAGATCAGCAGTGATGTTAACTGGCACAATATCGAAGCTCCGCCCACTTCTCACACAAGCCCTG
>JAOVVF010000028.1:2079341-2092453 GCA_028565595.1 Duopalatinus emarginatus
CTGCCTAAATCTCCTGGTATGGCCGCCAATCCAAGTTAAGGATGTTATTGGGCTAATTGGTTGTTAGGACACCCTTGTTCAATCGTGATGCACAGTTGAAAAACGTTATACTAATAAGTGAGCATAAAAGGGAGCACAACATTCTTGGTTAGTTTAGTATCTGTAGCATCAGCAGTTGTTGGCTTGCTTATAGGCTCAAAATGGCCAGTAAGAAACAACTTTCTTTAGAGACCCGTCAGTCCATTGTTGTGTTAAGGAAGGAAGGCTACTCAATGTGAAATATTGCCAAGAAATTGAAAATATCTTACAATGCTGTTAACTACTCTCTTCGAAGAGTGACACAAACTGGCTCTAACAAGGACAAAAAAAGGAGTGAGAGGCTCCGATGCCCAACTGTGCAAGAAGATAAATATCTTAGAGTGTGCAGTTTGAGAGAAAGACGCCTGGCAGCTGCACTAAATGGAACCCGTCAAACACCAGTGTCAGCATCAACGGTCAAGAGGCGACGTCAGGATGCTGGACTTCATGGCAGAATTGCCAAGAAAAAGCCATACCTCACACTGGCCAATAAAAAAAAAAGACTGCGATGGGCCAAAGAGAAAAGACATTGGACACTGGAAGATTGGAAGAAGGTGTTGTGGACAGATGAGTCCAAGTTTGAGGTCTTTGGATCAAACAGAAGAACATGAAAAGATGCATGACCAATGCTTAATGCCATCTGTCAAGCATGTTGGAGGCAGTGTGATGGTCTGGGGATGCTTTGGAGCTGGCTTCCACAAGGCTTCCACAAGATTTTGCAACGCCATGCCATACCCTGTGGACAGCGCTTGATTGGGGCCAATTTTATCCTATAACAGGATAATGACCCCAAACACACCTCCAAATTGTGTCTGCAATATTTAAGAAATAAGGAGTCAGCCGGAATTCTGACTGTAATGGAGTGGCCAGCACAGTCTCCGGATCTGAACCCTATTGAGCTGTTGTGGGAGCAGCTTGACTGTATGGTACGGAGGAAGACTGCATCAAACCAATAGATGTTGTGGGAGATGCTACAGTAAGCATGGGGTGAAATCACATCAGATTACCTCGAGAAGTTGACAGCTAGAATGCCTAGAGTCTGCAAGGCTGTAATTGCTGCAAAAGGTGGCTTCTTTGATGAAGGCAAAATGTGAAGTACAGTGGTCATTTTTTAATGAAAATTAATATTTCTTACTCTGACAATGTCTGCATGTCCTGTTTATTTGCTTTATTTCATAATCTTAAGTGTGTTTCCATTGAAAACAAGAAAATTTCACTGTGATCCCAAACTTTTGAGCGGCAGTGTGTATATATATATATATATATATATATGATCATGGGTGAGCTGAGGTGTGTTTATGCAGGAATAAAAATAAAGGTCACACGTTCAGGTGCTTTGATTTTATTAGCGCTTGAAAGTTACACGTTACAGCAAACTGCCTCTTGTATAATACTAATTAATGGTCACTAAACTGATGAATCGGCTGCATTGAAGATGAGCGGTGCACTTTAATCTTTTCTCCTTCCAGCTCATCTCGGTCTACTTGATGTGCTCCACTTGCTCTACAGTTTGTTGTTCATCCTTAGACGGGATCTCCTCCTGAGGTTCTCCCTCAGCCTCGGTACTTGGCAGATCTCCTTCCACCTTCGCTTCTTGGATCTCTTCATCCTCTTTCTTTTCCTGGATCTCTGTTTCCTTCTCAGTGGTAACTTCAGGAGCTTCAGGAGCCTGGGGTTTTAAATCCTGCACCTCCTCTGTGGCTCCAGCAGAATCCTAATAATAATAGAAAGTAGACGGTAAGTAAATGTTCTCGTCTCATTCGTACATTGTTTATACTGATGTGGAAGTTAATTCCTGTAAGTCTTATTGTGCAGTAGAGGTACCAAATGATCACCAGGGCAAGCTAATTTATATTATTAGCTTATTTACATCTACGGTAGTTGGAATACAGTGTCACTTACAGCTATATCTACACTCTCTTCCTCCTTCTTTTCACCATCTTTTTCGCTTGTGATGGCTTCCTCTCCTCCCTCCACACTTTCTGAGGCATCAGGTAGTCCGTTTGTGTGAGGAATCCCCTCGTCAGCGCCTACAGTGATGCCTTCAGGCTTTTCTTCAGGAGGAGGAACATCTGTGTCTGCTGTCTCAGGCTCTTCTGGTGGCTGGCGGCCATCTTGCTTTTGGTCCTCCGGAACAGGAGCCTCTATTTCCACCTGCGGCAAAACAAAACAAAACAAAAATACACAGAGCTCAATAGAGAAATCAATGTCTGAGAAAAAACTGAAATGCCGCAAGCTCTGGAAAGAAAGCTGTGGGAGAAAGGGCAGCATTTCCTCCGTGGGGTAAACAGCTCTATTTAATCAGTCAGACAATTATGTGACTTGTAATTGGAAAAGTGGAAAAATGATTCATTTATAAATGTCTATGCAGATTTAGACGTCTGACTTTTTAATTACTTATGAAATCCTGTTGGCTTTGGATAGAAAAAATAATAACTTGCCGCTGCAATTTTAAACATTTAGATTTTATTGAATTGTAATAGCTAATAATTGTGACACAATTTTCAGAGTATGGAACCTGGACACGCCGTCTCTCTCTCTCTCTCTCTCTCTCTCTCTCTCTCTCTCTCGCTCGCTCTCTTGCTCTCTTTTTCTCTTTCTCTGTGTTTTTGTGTTGTATTGCAAACACATGAATAATTGCTTGTGCCCTAGGCAGTGCACTAGAAATCTGATAGTGAGCCAATATGGGACTGGGTTCTACTCTCTCCATGTATAAAAATGCAAATATCATTACAACGAATGGCTCCTATAACTGTTTGGGAAATCACTGGGGATTTAATGTCATCTTTATGAAATAAATCTAAGACTATGCTCCTATATAGTGCACTAACTATTCAATGAGACACCTATATAGTACATTTATACTACTGGAATCTCTTTTCCACTGGAGTATCAAATAATAACATGTATATATTATATCTCTATAATACACTATATATTCATTTATGAACCAACATAGTACCTTATAGTACCATATATATACATGGTATCTATATTATATCGCATTGTATATCCAATAAGGAACCTAATGATATATGTTGTGCACTATGTAGCTATTATATAGTACAGACAGAACGACACAGATGTGTTAAACTCCATGTTAAGACTTAAGAACCTGCCTGGACTGGGATTGTAACATCAGCTGGTGGTGCAGTGCTGGGTAATATAGCTTCAACAGTAAGAACTCCATCTCCAGTCACGCAGGAGCGTATACTCTCCGCTTCAATTCCAGCAGGAAGCCTAGTGCACAGTCAAATGCATATTATAATCAACACTAATGTCTATATGTACAGTGATGAATGGTGAGCTTTGAAATCACAGTCTCAGGACTCACTTGTATTTCCTAAGGAAACACCTAGAGATGTATCCATGTTCGTCTTGCCTCTCGTCATGCTTCCCTGTGGTGAAAAAGCAGTTACATCACTCATCCGTTCATGAAAACACACTGGATTATTCTGAGAAAGCAGCGTTCACACTGACCTTCAATTTCCAGAAAGCCGCTCTGCGTTCTCACCATAATCTCAGCTGGCGCAAAATGATTCACGTCCAGACTCACGGTCCATCTGCTCTGCTCGGCCGACAGCTCGGAAACACCTCCGCCCACCTCTCTGTGGATCTTTAGGCTTGCCTGTGGGGCAAATCCAGATGCTTGGGTGTATCCAGGCCATGAAGAGGTCCGTAGCTTCCTAAAAATGCTCTCCATCCAGCTCAGATCTCTGAAGTCCAGGAGGGGAGGAAGGCCAAAATGCTGGTTGTAGAGCAGACTGGGCTGCCAGCCATAACCTGGAGGGTGCGACGGGGCATCAGGGCACAGCTTGGTCTCATCCTTGGTGAATGTAGTCTTGGTGGTTGTGTCTTCCATGGTGAAAGTATGAGTTTGTGTGAACCTCTTCTGATCTGCTGCTTGCGGATTTCCTGTCTCCTGCTTATATACACCTCCCGGCCTTTTAGCACGTCCCAAGCAGCTCTGCTGATACCAAGAGAGGAGGATTTATTGTTTTGGTGACAGAGAGCGAGCAGGAACTGTTGCCATGCCGTTGCGATTGGTGCTAATTTAGATATATTTATAGACGTTGAAGGGAAAACGGCAAATAGCTAAAGGATGAAGCACAACGTCCAATCTGATCGCCGACTAACACCGAGATGAGCTTTGTCACTTAGCAGTGATCATTAGCATGCTACAGAGATCACGACAACTGCAAGCAGGAGCCGCATGCTAGTTAATTAACTGTGAAATTTGGTTTGGCAGGAAGGGTATGACAATGACTAAGCAGAAGTGAAGTTTTCAGCCCCTCTGTGGGATCACCCTGGGGCATGTGTCAGGGTAATTATCATGAGAGAATGTGACAGGTGGAGTTGGTATAATCTTTATTTTTAATTCAGATCTATTTTCAAATTGGACCACTATTTATACATGTAAAATTCCTCAGATTAATATGTAGGAAATAAAGCACACCAATAATAAATAAATAAATAAAAAACACACATACACCCTGCTATGCTGAGATATAAAATAATCAACAACAGCATGACGACGCATGATGACTTGAGTTATTGCTACAACCCCAAATTATTGATAATTATTGACATAATTCTTATATCACAGCCGACAATTATATGAACAACAAATGTGATATTTTGGATCATCTGTGAACCAGGTTACTTCACAGGAACACGTACAAAATGAAATGCAATCTTTCCGTGAAACCTACTAAAGAAGCAGATGAGTATTTATAGTCTGTATTTACAATGTAGTGTTTATGGGCCTTATTCTGCTTATGCTGCTTTAGAGCCGCTGCTCCTCCAGGCTGAGAGGAGCCAGTTAAGGTGGTTTGGGCGTGTGGTTAGGATGCCTACCGGACGCCTTCCTGGTGAGGTTTTCTGGGCATGTCTGAAAGGGAGGAGACCTCGGGGAAGACTCAGAATGCGCTGGAGAGATTATATCTCTCGGCTGGCCTGGGAATGCCTGTGCATCATCCCAGTAGAGGTAGAAGAGGAAGCTGGAGAGAGGGAGGTCTGGGCGTTTCTGTTTGGGCTGCTGCCCCTGCAACCTGGACCCTGTAAAACTGGGAGATGATGGATGGGTGGATGGATGGATGGATGGATGGAACTTTTTTTATTGTAAATGTAACTACGATATAATGCATTGTACAATCTCTAAGGGTTTCTCTAATGTATATCACATGTTTATAGTTTTCAATACAATCCACTCTTGCGTTTTTACACGTCGCATGAAATGTGGTGCGCTGTTGACAACTTTAGCTTGTTTAAACAAAATGAGACCTCCTCATCGATGTTATATCCTATATCAAGCAGTGAAAGCCCAAATACTGACCAGTGAAAATGCACAAAAGTGGTCACATGACCTCCAGGCAGCCATTTTGTTTTCTCTTTCTGAACATGTGCATGTTTCATTTGGCTCTATATTTTAATTATCTACAAAAGTAATTATCTATGTGTAAATATCTACTAAAAACCCCGAAGCCACCTTTACTGGTAAGTAAAGAGGTATTTCTAAAAACTTTACCTGATATATAAATGTCTGTGTCAAAGAAAAAAGAAAAAAACTGCATAACTGGATCACATAAGGCCATACTAGACCGAGATATAAGTACACTAAAGGGGCAGTGTACTATGTCTATGTCTATACTGGTATAGACAAGCCTATCCCCATAGCAATACCGCCTGTGTACATCATTAGTTTGCGTATATAGATAAATCAATAGACTTCTTCTGGAGCTTCATAATGGTGTGGGGTTTGTTTAGCTGGCATTCCATGAGACCCCTGGTACATCTACAAACGTCTCTTACAGATGAACACTCTGTAGGATGTATGGTGTTCATTTCCTACAGAAGCTGGTAGAGTCCATGCCCTGTTGTATTTCTGCAGTCTTGTAGTTCAGTGGGGGACATAACAAGTAATAGACTGGTGTGTCAGTTTTTTCGTTGCTTTATTTGAGTTGGAATAAATAAGATTTTGTAATGCACACCTAGAAACATTTAATATGTCACATTCGCATGTATATATCACTTTTGCTCACTGATTCAATATCCAAATTTACAGATGTTTCCCAATTTTTCCCAATCCCTTTGTTTCCTGGGAATACGACGGTCAACCCTTGACCTCATTTACATTAAAATCTGCATTGTTTTAACTGACGTGATTTTTTTTTTTTTTTAAATAAATCTAAACCCTAAGCGACTTCAAAAAATGAAATAAAAATACAGACAAAATGCAAATCTATTAAATTCGCTAAAGGACAAAAAGGATTTAATGAGACCTGTATAATTCAAAGTCAGCTTCCATGCTGCATATTTGTGTTTAATCAGCTGTTTCTCCGTCTCTAAACTACACTGAGTTGACTTTAACCTCTGGACGCTCCAACCGGTTTTGAATGGCCTTGTTGCTATTGGAGACGAGACACACAACAGGACCCAGAGCCATTTTAGCCTACATGTGTTGTGCTGAGGAGAAATCTGGCCTTCGGTGCTTTACATGCACTCCATGCACTCTGTAGATAAAGTGCTGCTCTGATTTCCATGGTTTTGGATTAGAAAATGTCGCACAATCCAGCCAGCTGATCAGATTATGGATCCTGGGCAGTTTTTGAGGATTAAGCCACTTTGTCTGAACCAAAACTGGGAAGAGGAATTCTGGGAGAAGTTCTATTGCAGACACAAGCAGGTGTTTGGTAAAGCGGAGGAAATTCATCACCAGGAGGAAAACAAAGTGGAGGAGGTGATTTCTAACTATTTCCATCGAACTTGCATTTTTAATGATCTTTAGTTACCTGTAGCGGTGCTGAAAAAAAGATTCTTTAAAGAATCACGATTCCAGGTCCTGGAGATTCTGATACTCTGTCTATCTTTAATTACATTTGTATTCATATATACATATATACACACACACTATATATATATGAGAGAGAGAGAGAGAGAGTTATTTGTTTATTGATAGTTTTTTTTTATTATTAATTAAGAAATATCCAGGCAGCTAAGCGAACCCAATACTGGTCATTTAAGTTACAAAATTTTATGCACAATCCTATTTTTTAATTTTTATTTTAAATGATGCAAAAAGAACCTAAAAGTATTATTTTAAATAAATGTTCTATTTGTTTTTGTTGTTTAACATAATTTAAAGACCATTTAAATAGAAAAATCGTTTCTGAATCGAATCGTGACCCCAAAAATCGGAACAGAACGTCTTTTAGACACTGAGAGATTCGCACCCTTAGTTACTTGGGTCATATCTTCGTTAGTGCGATTGCATAAGCGTTCAACCTCATTAAACATTTCTACATTTGATAGAATTACAACCTCCAACTGAATGAAATGGATTTAGTAAACAAAATAGCTAGTCATTATTTTTTGTTGTTTTTTTTTATGGTTTTTTTTACATAGTTATTTACACTTAACATGTGTAAAAGTTGTGAATACGTGTCGTATTTCCCCCTGTTGCTATAAAACGTCAAAGTCGTCATCAGAAGTCATACAGTTACTTAAACGGACTGGAGCTGTGCGTAATTAAAACGTCACATGACCTCGATACAAGAAAGAGTGAAGTGTGTTCACTTTACCACAGCAAGTTTTAATGTCTTGATAAATGACATGTTTGTGCATTTGATATATTTACTTTCTCAAAACTAAAAATTATCGGTCAGTGTTACAAGTTTAAATATGTCTGTGTTTATTGTTCTACAGTAAACATTACCAGAAAGCTATAAGAAAGTAAAGTGATTCTAATAATTAGTCTAACTATTTTTTTAAATAGTAAGTATTAGTAGTATTTTATAGTTGCAAGTTTTTGTTAAATATAGCATTAGCTTAGCTATCCTAAGCTAAGTATGTTGGGGCTAATTAATGAAAAGGAAGGCTAGTAGTAAAGTTATGTGATCAAGTTTGTAATTGACTGATTACATTTTTTACCTGAAATGTATACAAGTATAGTATAAAATGGCATAATGATTATTTTTGCAAAAGTAAACAGTTTTATATTAGAACACTGCTCCGCTACCGATCCTCACATTATTAGCCTCACTGTATTACTAGCGAGTGTCAACTGTCCAAAAGATTTACTGTTTAAAAAAATGCTGATACTGGAGACTCGTTCCATTAATGTCACTAATCCACATCAAAGATTTTAAACAACACTTTTATTATATAATTAAATATTAATTAATGAAAAAATATAAATATAATTTAAAATTATATTAGCTCTAGATAATGGTGGAGTATCTGCCATACAATGTAGCTATTTAGCTTTACGGCATTTGTTGAACCTAATATCGAGCAGGTATAAATTTCAAGACACTTACTTACCTACTTACTTGAAGTATTATTTGTGTAAATGAGCATATTTATATGTTATATAGTTTGTAAATTTGAACATAATGACTATTAATGTTCCTAATAAGCTACGTTTGAGCATAAATTTTCAACATAAGCTTTTGTAAGACTGGTAATAATGATTAGATGGCTGCTGAGTGGACAAACCTGCCTGTATTAATTTTTATTTTCATCTTCTACACTGAAACTCTTTCCTCATCTAGTAAACTGGAGACACTCAGTGTTATTGCATGCGGTGGTGTAAAACCGTATGCGGACACGCTGTTTTAGTACACTTTAACACACTACTGCAGTCAGTAGGGAGAAACCTGGAGTGCCTTCTAGACTACAATGTTGAACATGAGCAGATTTACTGCAAATAGGATCATCTATCAGGGGAGAGAGGGAAGGGAGAGAAAGAAGGTGAAGTCGAAGCACAGAGGGGAAGAGAGGAGAGACGGAGCAGCCGGAGGAGACACCTCTGTCTGAAAGAAGCCACATTTGTCAGCCAGAAGGCCTTTGGCACATCCAGGCGAACATTTTTCCACAAACATGACAGCACTGATGCAGGCGCACTTCTACACAACGGCCCGGTGGCAGGGTTCGGAGTAGAACAGAACAGGAAATGAATAAATGTATATTGAGTAGCTAAAATTTCCAAATGTTCATGTAAAAATGCATTTTATTAAATGGATTGAATTACGGAAGCTAATATCTAACAACTGGTTGCTTTAATTATAACATTTACCTAAAATATGCATTAGCGTTAGCATTAGTATTGACTCCATGATCAATGCTAAGTAGTTAATTGATTTACCCAGTTTTTAAAGAATTAAACAGAACAATATTTTAGCTAAAGCTTGTTAGCGAACGTGTATTCCCATTTTGAATTGCACAGTATATGTTATAGTATAGCTAAAGTTAGCTTGATTGCTAACAACGCATTAATATGAGAGTTTTAGATCGTGACATTTACAATGTAGCAAAATAGCTTGCACACACCTCCATGAAAATAACACGCTAACATTAATAATCATACGTTTATGATGCATTTACTTTCTCAAAACTCAAACTGTAGGTCTGTGTAACAAATTTAAATGCGTCTGAAGTAAGTACTTCCGTTTGTTTCGGAAATTCTGTTGCTTTTGTTGTGTTAGTATGCGTATGTATGCAGCAAGTAAATAAAAAAAAGAGGACAAGCTGTAAAGTCATGATCAAATTTGTGATTGATGAATTTTTGACTTGTACTGTATACAACTATGGTATAAAATGCTTTAATAGTTATGGTGTTAGCAAAAAGCTGCAAATATCATTAAACTAGAAAATATTCCAGCTACCTAGCCTCACCATGATCTCAGTTAATTGCTAATGTTTGCTTGATTGTGGATATCTTCGTGGTATTCCAAATATTTTGGAGATATCTAGAGGTACAAGTGGATTAGCTATTAAATAGTGTATTGTTTTTAACAAGTTCGTGTCATTCAGCGTCTAATCCAGAGCCAACTTTAGCAACTAGCATAGCAAATGAAACTATATAAGGAAACTCAGACGCTAAGCTAATCTTGGTGAAACTCACAAAACTAGATTCAAGATTTGAAGCTTTATTGTCATATGCACAGTCAGGAAACTAGTTTCCCTGTACAATGAAATTCCTACTTTGCTGCCCACATTGGATATCAGAGTACAAAAGTATGAAAAGTATAAATAGACAAATAGTAAAAGATCAAATTAAGCATGCAATAGAAATGAAATAATATAAAATATGAAGTATAAACTGTTCAGAAATATATAATCTATGTGGAATGATATAAAATAAAATATAAACTGTTCAGAAACATACAAGCTATCTACATTGTGCAGTAGTGTGTGTGTGCTGGTTATATTGCAACAGTCCGTAGTAAAAGTGGTGATGGTACAAAATGAGCAGATATATTGTAACCAGACAAGAACAGTTACATGTGCAAAATGATATGCGCAGATCTATGCTGACACGTAAACTGTCCAAGTACAATTATTCATGTACAAAATATGGAGTACAGTTAGTGCAATTATTCATGTGCAAAATATGGAGTACAGTTAGTGCAATTATTCATGTGCAAATGCAGTAGTGTCTATAAGGGGAGTCATCAGCTCAACTGTTTAAGAGCCTGATGGCCGTGGGAAAGATAGAGTTCATTAGTCTGGTATTCCGGCATTTCACTCTTCCATACCTCCGACCTGAAGGTAGAGGTGTGAGTAGTTCATGTTGGGGGTGGGTGGGGTGTTTGATGATGGAGGCAGGTCTCCGATGCGATGGTAGATGCTCTGCAGAGAGGGTTGTGCAATCCTGGTGATTCCTGTAGCAGCTGAAGAAGCTGACTAGCATACTTGAAAGTGTAACTGTTGTAAATATTTGGGTCAATATGAGAACACTAGCATTTGGTTAGTAAAGGAAACACTGGTTTAATTTTAACATTAGCTAGCATGTAGTGTTTTAGGTGATTCACAGTCAAGGTAAAAAGAAAACAAGAATGTTTTAAATAAATAAAATAAGCAGTGTTTCTGGACATTGACGCACGACTGACTTGTTGAAAAAAAAATAATACAAATTTTTTAAGCAGGCAAACAATAAACCTGCCCTCATGACTGAACATCACCATGTCCGAGTATCACATTATTATTTTTTTCTGTAGGCACCAAAAATAGAGATTTGTACAGCCGATGAAGGTGTCAGCCACTCGAAGCCAACAGAGTGTTTGCAACAACATAAGGTATGAGGTCTGTGTGAGTCACAGCTCAGTCTGCTGATCACATGAAGATGTAGTGAAGAGATGTGAAACCTTTAGTTAATTAAAACACTTCTAATTAGTTGATCCAGGAGCTTCTATCTGGAATTTTGCACATTGGGACTTTTGCTTGTTTAAGTGACGTTTAAGCAACGACTTTGGAGGTCATTAGAGGATGTTTGTAATGTTCACTGAAAAACTGGTACACCAGTCTAATAGTTGGTAGGTCCCCCACTGAGCATGGACTCCTTGAGCTTGTGGAAATATTCTGTAGACCATGAACACCACACTACCTGCAGTATGGTAAAAGTGTTCACCTGTCAGAGACATTTGCAGACTTACCAAGGGGTCCCATGGAATGCCAGCTAAACAAAAAAACAAAAAAAACAAACACATTGGAGACACTTTGGAGCCACCACCAACTGTACCAGTTTTTCTGGAACTTTGCTGTATGTGTAATACTGTATAAATGTACTATACATAATAAAACAATGCTAAATATCTGTCATTTTCTTATTTACCATTTTTCTGACTTATTTATGGATTGTGGTTGGATGATTTAATACAGAGCCATGTTAAATACACAAAGAATAATCATATTTATTAAGCAGTATATTTGTAATGTTTATTTAACTGATATAAATATTATAATAGTCAATAATAACATTTCATATTTTTATAAGGAAAATTTTTTTTTTTTTTAATTATCCAAGGTTGACCAAACACTGTATACAAATATTTGGTCACTGTTTTAAAGGCTGCAGAAATCAAGGTCCTTATCTTTCTAACTCAACAAAGCATGACGATCATATGGTTTACTTTGCGACGTTTTAAATTGAATCTTCTATCATTTTCCTTGCTCTTTTCTCCCTTTCAGGATTTGCCCATAAAGAGGCCAAAATCCCGGAAAAGAGGAGACACTGACAACCTCTGGAAGCATCTATGCCGCTCCAGGTTGGTTTTCCTGCCAAAACCTATGTTAGCATGAATAATTTAGCTGAATTTAGCACTCGCTACAGATGCTGGAGGACTAAATAATCAGCAACCCAGATTTCCTGTAGGAATAGTGCTTGTTGTTGTTGTTGTTTACTTGCTGCAGGGATTTGTCATTTTTCTTTATGATGCACGAAATTTGTTTGCAATTTGATTCAAGGCCTCCAGAGTTGAAGGAAACAGCCGTCAGCCAGTCATTACAGCCCACCCCATACATAAGTCAAAAGCTTTGGCTAGAATGAAAGTGTAATGGCCTTTGAAAGTGTAGGCATAATAGTTGGAAATAAAGGGCTAAACCCTGCAATGTGTACGACATGAAAAAGATGGCTAGTCTGCTCAGGGACTTGAAACTTGACTTCTTTAACATTTTAGCTATTCAGTGTCAAGGCAGAATGTCAGCCTTGTCAGCCGTAACCTAAAAGAGAATTAAAGTGAGTGCTAAACATGTTTCCCTTTCAGATGTTTTTCAACTTTCCCAGTGGTTGTATAAAGATGTGAATAGTTGAGTTAATCAGTAAACGCCAGCATTCATTGTGAATCACCTCCACTAACAATCACCATCAAGTACCTATACTAACATTCAGCATTGCACAACTACAGTAACATTCACCATCAGACACCCACACCAACAGTCAGAATCAAACACCTACACCTGCATTCACCATCACTTACACCAACATTCACAATCAAGCACCTACACCAACAATCATCATCAAACACTTACACCAACATTCAGCATTCTACAACTACAGTAACATTAACCATCAAACACCTACACCAACAGTCAGAGTCAAACACCTACACCTGCATTCACTATCAAACACCTACTCCAACAATCAGCATCAAACACCAATATTCACAATCACAGACCTACACCAACAATCATCATCAAACACGTACACCAACAATCATCATCAAACACGTACACCAACAATCATCATCAAACAC
>JAOVVF010000028.1:2098301-2110750 GCA_028565595.1 Duopalatinus emarginatus
AGTAGCTACTATAAATTAGTGCTGGGGTTCTTAGCTAAGCTTAACCAAGCTAGCTGGACTGCTCCTGTTTAATGACGTTAAATACGCCGTGCCCTCCTCCCTACTCTTTCTTTCAAAGCTTCTCCACCCAGACTGGTGGATTTAGCCTGAGGATATTAAACGGGTGTGACGCAAAGAAAATAGCAGCGTAACTGACGCATTACAGACGGGACCAAGAATCTGCTGTTTACCCCTGCAGCCAAAGTACGTCTCGGCTATTACGCAAGTTAGACTTTCATCTGTGTGTGTGTGTGTGTGTGTGTGTGTGTGTGTGTGTGTGTGTTTGAACAGGGGAGCCATCTTGATCTGATCAGTGTCCCTTCTACACAGTCACAGCTTTTATCTTATCTCGTCTTCTAGAGCAGGACACATGTGACCGAGGCTGACAGGGTAAACTGACCAATGACAGTGTGACCATGACAGTCAGATGGATCGTACAGAACAGTCAGGTTAATGATGTTAACCAGATAAAAGCACTCCATTCACTATAAATGAATAAAGATACAAAAGCTAATCCAGTCTGACTTCAGTATCACATTCTTAGGTTTACACTAGAGTCAAAAGGGTGAGTCAAAAATGATCCGCACTCCAGTTATACTAAATCCTTATCAACACTCTCTGGACCTTGTCTCTCTTCTCAGTCACTGCTGGGCAGGTTTGAACATGTTACGTCAGTTCATTTGTATAAGACAAAATCTCTGCCCTACTTGTGATTTGCACAAAAGAACGTCAGCGTCCAGTGAAAAGGGTTCGACCATCAACAGTCCTCTTCACAGTGAGATGCTCAGTAAAGAGCTGAGGACTGCTATCCAAGTGTGTTGTGGTATTATATACACATACGTCCACACACCTCGGTCCATACTGTCAAATACACTCTCTAAAAAACTTCACTATAGTCCTGATCTTACCCCATCAGTTTAATCCTCTGAAAGAAGCCCTAAGAGGACGGAGATTGACGTCTGATGAAGAGGTGAAGACTGTGAAGACGGTCTTCGTCTGTCCAGTTTAAGTAGGCACTAAGCGCCACATACCAGGAACACCCCACAAGACCTGTGTCTTTGGAGATAATCTGACCCGTAATCTGTCATTCAGGTCTTCATGCTTGCCCATTTTTCCTGCTTCCAACACATCAACTTCGAAAACTGACTGCCGTCTGATACATCCTACCCCTTGTCAGGTGCCACTGTAATGAGATAATCAGTGTTATTCACTTCATCAGTGCTTTTTTTGTTGACAGTGTTATGGACTTTGGTCAGAGCGAGGTCATTTTAGTGTGGCTCGTCTCAGAATTTGATAAACATGTCCAGATTATACACACAAATGATCTTACCATCTGGTCTTACCGGTGTCTTATCACGTCAGCAACGTTTGTTTAGGTTGAAATCAAGACTCTAAAGTCATCCAGCTGTTAGAAAGGGAATCGTGTTGACTGTTGGACATTATCCTGCTGTAAAGTTACTACATCGGATGTGCATATAGACGAGACCTCAGCTAGATAGATGTTGACCAGGTTCCCAACTGGGAATTCCGAGTCAAAAAACCTTTTCCATTAGACTTTCTGTAATATCCACATTGGAGGTTGGGTCATTCCAAAATCCAAGAACAGTGAATCACCCAATACTCCATACAGGAAGGTTTAACATAGTTACCCCGAGATAAACTTTTCACAGGAACATTAACATTTATAATGATTTAAGATTCATTTAACATCTGACATCTAGATGAAGGAATGACGAATCTATTAGACCTGAAATAGTAAGCTCTGTAGTCCTTATTTTTTTTTAAATAAAACTTGTTTGTAAAATTTTGAAAATGGATCCAAATATATTCATGACCACTGACTAGCTTTAAATGACCGAATCCAGACCTGCTCACACTCCCTGCAAGCCTTTACTAGGTTGAATAATACTCAAGGTGTTCTGTAGGACTAAATGTATTATAAGACTTATTTCAGGGTTGTGCGTGTGTGTGTTCAGTGGATTTTTACATGTGTATTACAACACTTCATTCAGAAACAGGATCAAGACAGTCAGGTTGCATAATTTTTTTTTTAATGCAGTAAATGATTCCATAAGGAGAGCGCTAATAAAAATTACGTTGTATAACATTAAAGCAGAAAGATTACAATACAGGACTCTGGAACAAGGTAACAAATAAATACATCTTTTAAAAATTAAATTTTCACCTTCTCAAAAAAAAATACTGAACATGAATCACAGATTCATCCGAATGTTATTTATGATCAAATGTCTATTACCCAGGAGGAAAAAAAAAAGTTTTGGTTTTAATGGGGGATGTTTAAAAAAAAATAAAATAAAAAATGAAACTGTGCCGACTGTACATTAACGAGACGTATAAAGAACGTTTAGTATGCTAGGATTACGTTTAACCCAACCAACATTTAAACATTGGTTTTTTTAGACGCTGATGAGTTGCGGAAAGAGTTCGTTGGCAAACATGTCGTCCCAGGAGCCATCGGAGCACAGCGGGGACGAGATGTCGCTGAAAGGGGAAGGTGATCTTTCGTATCCAGAGTCGCTGTATGTATCGGACATCAGCTTGTCGTAGCCTCCGAAGGAAGAGGACGCCTCGGACAGGAAATCGTCGACCCCGATCGAGTCGTCTTCCGTCCCGGGGATGATCACTTCCTCCGGTTCGTCCTTGATGGAAACGGTTTCAACTTCGACCTCGACTTCCTCGTCTTCGGAGGACGACGAGAAGAAGGTGTCCTGCTCGTCTGCCATGTTTACTTCGTAAGTGCTCTCCTTTTCCTCCTCCACCACCGGTTTGGTGTAAATGTGATCGAACTGGATCAGTTCATTAAGGGCCTCCAGCTTAATTGATGTGGCCCCCACAGCTCCAGGTGCGGTGGCAGGTAGCGAACCTGGGGTTGATCCGACCAGAAGGAGCTGCTGAGCTGAATTTTGCTCTTGAGCTTCTTTGAGGAACAGCTCTGGTTCAATGATGTCCAGAATGCCAAGCAAGAGATCAGACTGTGGAGTAGAAAGATTGGAAATTATCACTTTGTGGCCCAAAATTCATTACAACAGAATTAATTCATTACTGGCCAAATGCTTCCTAGCGTAGCACTGGAACAGATTTCACTAAACCAAAAAAATCCACCAAATGAGATACTCAAGATACCAAACAGCTCCCAGTTACCATAGTAACCAAACCAAAGAACTACATTTCTCCAAATTTAAAATAGCTGGTTATCTGGAGGACATGACAAACCCAAACCACATCCTTCTCTAAGAAACCAGCTCGACAAAAACCCATTGCAAGATGAGTGACCCACCTGGCAGGAAGTCAGTATGATGTAACTGATTAGCCGTAATCTGTTTAGCTGGCAAACCAGCCGAACAAAAACTTACAAGTCTCTTCACGTCACTTTTGTATCTGTTACACATCAACTACGTACATCCTCTGACTCGTACCGTCTAGACCAGCTAAACAGGAATGAAGGGTCTAGTGTGAAAGTACTTCCTGGAGTTTATTCCTGTTGATATTTCATCCGGAAACTGAAAGTAAACTGTCAGATTTTGCTACGTTTATTATTCGAGTACAAGTATAAAAGAGGAAAACCCTGGTATCTCACTAATCTCTGATCCTGGAGATCTTTCTTACAAGATTCTGTTGTGACCCATATCAAACGGCACACCTCCCTCCAGTCAGTTGGCGTACCAGATTATCAGGATTGACTAGCATTAAAAACTGCCACGCCGCTGCAGAGAGTCGTCAGGGGTTTTTTTTTTTTCCAGGATTCAAAATTAGTTTGTAATCATGGAGAGACCTGGAACCTGGACACTCACCTCAGAGTCTGTAGTGCCATGAGTGTGAGGATCCAGGGCGAGCTCTTCGGCTTTGATGACTGCTGGGCCTGCACCTGCTGCGGAGGCACACGTAGCCTGAGTGCTGCGGACTCAGAAGACCCGTTCAGCAAAACCAAGTCGCTCACGCCGGATTCCAACACCTGCACCTGTACACACACACACACACACGAGAGGGAAAGGTTAATGACACAGTAAGCGAGTTTAAGTAATAACTGAAATGTTGTCCAACTACCGCTAAACTGGTGCATGTGTATTATAGTAAGATATAAGAAGTCACTCAATGTGTCCTTCCTTGATATTTTACGCCATTTAACATTTCACTCCTGTTGGTTACATCCAGGGCTGGATATGGTTACGGTTCCAAGCCTTTGCCCTCATAGATTTTATTCTCCATCTTTGATTTTAGCTACATTTAGTTTTATGTCTTTAAAAGAACTTGAGTGGTTTTCACCTTGTCCGGTTTAAATCCTTCATGGTCTTGGGTATTAAATGGGGCTGTTATGTTTAGTTGTTATTATTATTGATAATTCTTTGGAGTCTAATTTAATAACCACAGTGTTAACAGGTAACAGGTTTAGCTGCACAACTCTGTACTGTTCACGTATGGTTTTTTTTCCTTTTTCCTGTTACCAGTTTTAAAATTCAAGGCTCCGATTTATCCATTAGACGAATGAAACACGGTTTATACTGATTATAACCCCACTGACTTCCACATGCAGTCTTTTATCTGCTAGTTTAAAGACCCTTCACCATCCTAACTGTATGCAACCTTCTTTACCTTCTCTTTCTTGACCAGAGTGTCCAACCCCAGTCTCTGTCTCAGCTCCTCGTTCTCGCTCATCAGATCGCTCGTCCTTTCCCTCAACATCTGGTTCTCCAGGTGGAGTTTCTGATTCTGGAGGAAGATTGCACAGGTTACTTTTTTTTTTTTAATTCCGAGCAAACAGACTAAAATTTTCTATTTTTAAAATTAATTATAATTTACTTCATGCTCCAGTTCCAGGACTTGCTGCTCCAGTTCTCCCATTTTGGCCTTTTTTCTGTCTCTTGCTGTCTGTGCTGCAACTCTGTTCTTCAGTTTCCTATTTAAAAAAATAACATAATCTTTAAGACACTTATTCAGCATGTTTGTGTGACTTGACTGAAGAAATCTGCATGCAGTGTGTTTAAATGAGTGCAGTGTGTTGGTCAGCCATGTCTGTGCCACGCAGACAGAACTGAATATGTAGAAATAGGTGTGGCTCCAGGGTTGCCAGATTTGCATATTACACCACGTCAAGCCTGGTTTCCAAATCCTGGTTCCAAATCCTCCCCCCAAGTCACTTCTAATCCCATTTTACCCAATTACTCAGATTTAACCTACTGATAACATTTTAGGTCAGGTTAATGTAATAAAAAGAAAGACTGTGCAGTGCGGAAAAAATCAATCTGGCAACACTACACGTCAACGTATGCTCATTATATTGTTTTTGAAGATCCTGGTTCAAGTTCAAATCCTTTAAATCTGGGCCAACACGATTACAGGAAATAAGGGGTGATTTATATGTGGCTTGGGTTTTTATACAGCAACAAGAAAAATGAGACAAAAAAGGAAAATTTTTTATTCTTTTTTTTCAGTTTTGGAAGAAAATCTGGCAACCCTGCTCAATAGGTTCTTAAGTATTGCAGCCGTTTAAAGGGAAAAAATCCCTCATTTTTTACCGCACAAACACTTAAAATACACAAAGGACACTATATATACACAATACGTTATTTCATTTGCATAAAACAAATTTTTTGACGGGGAAGCGCAGCAGCCAAGCTTATTATTTATTTATTTATTTTAAAGAAACTCCCATATCTTTTCTCCAACCATCTGGCAACCCGAGTTAAGAGGATGTACAGCTACGGCTTAGTCATAAATTTCCATCCCTATTAACCTAAAACAGAATAACGTCCTTAAATGTATTTCAAGAACTGTATTATAATAGAAAATATGAATAACTGTAAATATATAGACTATATATAGAGAACGTGGACGGAAAACAGGAGATTATGAGTCTGTTTATAAAATACAAATCTGGCAACCGTGATGTCAAACGGTCAGATTCGATCGATACAGCTCAATGTATTGATTTATAACGATCTCAGTATGGCGTAAATGATAGCTAAGACTCAAACGTCGTTGTTAAATGTTATTAAAAAGCGTGAACACGGTGTCCTCACCTCCGAAGTGCCTTTTCCTCAGGACTCAGATGTGTGAGCCGTTGCCTTTTCCGTAAAGGAGCGGCGCCATTACACTCACTGGAGTGTGAAGATGAGGAAGAAATGAGAAGCACTTTATGGGCTCCTCCAGGCCCTGCTGCAACCACAACCATCCTCTGTCTGTTTTCGGAAACTTTAAAAATATATATAATTTAATTGAGGAAAGGAGATTTGAATGAAATCTCCTCAGTTAGTCCGCCGCCTCCTCCTCCTGCTGCTGCTGCTGCTGCTGCTTCACAGAAAATGCCGGCTGACGTCGACTGGCAATCTATATCTACTATCGTGGTGCAATCTGATTGGCTGGTCTTACGTCTGCGTCATTCAGACTCGGATGCTGATTGGTCATGAAAGCTGATGTAATTTGCATTTGACTTTCTGTGCTAGAGTACTGTATAGTAAAAGGGTGCAGATAGTTAGTGCGCTAGTGTGAGTTCTGGTTGTTTTTGTGCATGTGGAGGCCAAAATGTCATCAGGTTGCATCATATGTCCTGGTTTAGTAATTAGATCAACACTGGGGGACATTTATCACCTAAAAATGATGCAATTGTGTCCAGTTTAGTGGTTTACTATTATGTTTTATTATACTTTTATCATCAACAACATCTAAAGTTCAGTATTAGTAAAATAATGTTAAGGGTCAGTTTGGATATTTATGGTTTTGCATTAATGTTTTTTCCCCAAAAGCAAACTTTTTAAGTATGTATTAACACCATCTATGGTTGCTTTCACTCCTGCATTGTTTGGTCCGGACTTTCGGATTTCTCAGTTTCGCTCAAACCTAAATTCAATTTCCGCACCAACAAGACGCAACACTGAAGTGCCCTTGATTAAGGCAACTGACCCCCAACTGCTCCCCGGGGTGCCGTGGATGGGGTTGCCCACCGCTCTGAGCACGTATGTTCAATACCCCCTAGTGTGTTAAATGTGGAGGTCAAATTCCTCTGTGTGCAAGCACAGTGGTCAATGAGTCAAAGTAATCTAAATATAATTTAATCTAATGTAATAATACCTTTTTTCCACAGTGCTGTTGGATTCTCGATTCTGATTATGTCAGAAAGTGTTAATTCATTTTCTATGACACTTGTTATAGGTTGACGTTAATGTTCCTATAATAGCAACGTACACAGGGACGCCTCATAAATGAAGCAAAGGAGTCTCCAGTTTGGTCAGAACCTAAATAGTAGGTGTTAAATGGGCCGCGGACCACGGTCAAAAGTTTGGTCCGACCAACAGAGGTGGTCTCGGTTCGGATCAAACTGAACCACGGTCCAGTTTGCATACAGTGTGAAAACACTTTCGGACTTTCAGAAAGTTGAGACAGGCTATCGTTACTTATACAGTAAAAGAAGAAAATAAACGAATGAGAAGGGAAATAAGCCACAACAGCACAGAGGGAAAAAAAGAGAAAATATTAAGTTTTTATTGTGTACATAATATTTATTACAAATTTTAAAATTTATTATATGTCATTTTTTGTGTTATTTAATCTCGCGATCTTGGTCTTCTTATCTGTCGGTGTTGGTATAACTGCTGCACGATGAGTACGTTCAGTTGGTGAATGTGAATCTGTTCTGTGTCTGAAGTTAGTACTGCTGGTAATAATGTCGTAATATTATTAGAATAGTCAATAAAATGACAAGGGGAAGAGCACAAATTGACAACATGTGACATCATGTGCATGCTTCTTTACAAACCAATCAATATTCAGTATAGGGAGACGCAGCCCACATAGGTGAGGATGACAGTATGTGTGTATGTCATCAAATATTACAATGTAATAAAACCATGAACCTTGGTCCGGACTTTCAGGTGTGAAAACACACTCTGAGTAGAGTAATCACTTTTTCCCTTTTTCTCCCTCAGTGCTGTCAGACTCTCACTTTTTAAAGGAGTCTCCAGTGCCAGAGGGTTGTAATTCGCCCTTTTCACAGAGCCCATTAATGTATTATATATTTAGCAGGGTAAACAAAGCACCACTATGATAGGGTTCATTGTGTCTATGTATAATCTCCTACAGATCTCTATGGCTTAAATATTGCTATGTATGTTTTGTGCCTTTGCAGTTAAAATTGATTTTTTAAATACATTTATAAGGTAAATGAGCCAAAAAGGTTCGCTACAGTAGCACTTGCTACGCTTCCATTTCACTGCCACGTCCTAGCTGTGGTTTTTACCCTGCTGTTTTTTACTTCTGCATTCCAAACTTGAAAATCTGAAAAAGGGCCAATAGTCAGAGGTAAATCTGTAACTTTAATTTCTTAGCATGGTAAAGTCTTGGTGGTTAAGTAACCAGCCTTGTGATCGGCAGGTCGCTGATTCAATTTCTATACCAACAAGACGCAACACTGAAGTGCCCTTGATTAAGGCAACTGACCCCAAACTGCTCCCCGGGGTGCCATGGATGGGGTTGCCCACCGCTCTGAGCACGTGTGTTCAGTACCCCCTAGTGTGTAAATGTGGAGGTCAAATTAGGTTAAATGTGGAGGTCAAATTCCTCTGTGTGCAAGCACAGTGGTCAATGAGTCAAAGTAATCTAAATATAATTTAATCAAGACTTAGACTTAGACTCAACTTTATTTATCCCTTGGGATTACTCATTCAGGGAAATTCTGGTTCCAGTAGCTTATACAAATACAGAATACAAAAGATACAGAATAAAAACAAGATGCCATTAAAGATACAGTACAAGAGGTAATATATAAGGAATCTATATAGTACAAAAGAGCATAAAAAAGTAGCAAAAACCTAGGGTATGCTTCCTTCAGATATAGAATATCTGCACAGTAAAACAGACTACACAGTAGTTGGCATGTGTTATTGCACAATGAGAGAACATATTGCACATGAGTGACATGACTAATAAATAGAGTATTGCACATGTATATAGTGACATGACAAGTGTTGCGCAGGATATCTAAAGGTATATTGCACAGGATAAGATTTAGTATATACCTTGATTATTGCACTTAAAGTGTGGGATTGTGTATTGTATAATCTAATGTAATAATACCTTTTTACCACAATGCTGTTGGATTCTCGATTCTGATTGTCAGAAAGTGTTCATTCATTTTCTATGACAGCATAATAACATGTAGAAAACTAAAAATCACAATTTTATATTCAAGCACTTGTTATAGGTTGACGTTAATGTTTCTATAATAGCAATGTACACAGGGACGCCTCATAAATGGAGTAAAGGAGTCTCCAGTGTCAGAGGTTGGTAATAGTCAGAGGTAAAGCTTTAAGTGTTATTTCCTAGTGCGGTAAAGTCTTCAGGACTGTAGGGCTTTACATTATGTAATAACTTTGTAACGTAGTACACGAGATATAAATTATACAGCAAACCCAGTGACACATGAACAGTGGAATTCGATTTATTATCTCCTGATAAACACACAAGAGATAATTCAGGTTTATTTAAATATAATGAAGAAAATTAGGTTCTTCAATTAATCAATTAGGTTTAAATTATAATTATAATACTGCCACTGTGCTCATGAATTAACACTTTACTATACTTGATATGATATATTAAGTTATTTTAAGCATTTTAATGGGTTTAGTTCTTACTTGGTACATGATGAGATGTTGGACTATGAATGATAATAATCTTGATTAACAACCAATACAGCAACAAAAACACGAGATGAACGTGAGTAATTATGATGAGTCTTTTTAAACCTCTAACAGTGTGATAATAGAACGTGATCAGATTTACAGCACTGGTGATGTGGGAAAGGTCACACTTCACTGATTGAGTGCTTGGAGATGTGCTTTTGTTTTATATTCATCACTTTAATATGAGTTTTACAGGAAATGGTGGTGGTGGTGGTGGTGGTGGGGGGGCACTATTTGTCGTACACACGTAATGTATAGAGGGTCATTAATTAGGAAAGAAATTTTAGTTTAGAATTTAACATTTAGAATTTCTTTCTTTCGTTCTTTCTTTAGTTTAATTTCTTCTGCACTTTCATAATTGTATTAATTTCTCATTGCGTTTTCGTTTTTCTTTTTGCTTTCAGGTTCTTTTTGGCTTTCAGGTTCCTCTTTCTGTCTTCTTTTCTTTGTTTCTGTAAGTATTTTAGGATGTAGGTTGAGTTTTTTTATTATTATTATTATTATTATTATTATTATTATTATTATTATTTTAATTACAAGCTGCAGTGGAAACTGCAATAAACGGCTTGTAGACTGACAGACTCTCACGTGTAATGGCAGTGCTGGTGGGTATGAATGTGTGTGTGTGTGTGTGTGTGTGTGTGTGTGTAATTAGCCTGTGAATGGTTGTGCATGTGTGTCTATCAGTGGGACGTGTCTGAGCGGAGGACGATCAGAATAAACAAATCACTGTCGTAAAATGCAAAAGGTTTTTTTATGCCGTTTCTGTTCAGGGAAGATTCAGAGGATCAGGCAACCCGGGGGTTAATTTTATTGTATATGATGGTGTTGAGGGAAGTAATGGGATTGTCTTGAATTTTAGCCTCATGGAAGTAGAAGAAGGAGAGAAAAAGGGCTTTGGAAGAAGAAGATAAATTAGTAAATGTGTTGAAGTTCAGAAAACAGAAGTTTAGTCATGCTCTCAGTCCCACAGTCCGGTGGATTACGTTTCTTTTCCTCATCACCACTAATATACAATCTAACCCCCTCCTCTGAGTAGTGGAACTAAAATAGACAGGGGTTTTATTTTCTGTGTAACACTTCCACTTTCTCATGCACACCGAGTACAACACAATATTAATCAGTAGCCCTGGGGACTGGTAACTGGGATCAGTAATTTCCCAATATAATACCACGGACCTCAGTGTAGACACCATACTTCACACACATCAGTTTCATCTCACAACTTACTAAAGTAAGTTCTGTCTCTTTAAAAATGAAAAAAGAAAAAAAAAGGTCAATGCGGGTGGATAAACAGGAGGATGATGAAACTCAGCGCAAATATGCTGCTGACTTACAGGAAAGTTCTGGCATGTGGTAACTTTACTAAAGATACATGGTATTATACAGTGTGTGTGTGTCTGTGTGTGTGTGTGTGTGTGTGTATGTGTGTGTGTGTGTGAAAAGAGAGAAAGAAAGAAAGAAAGAAGTTTTGTGGTAAAAAACTGAAACATGGTTTCTGCTCTCAAACAGAAGTCGCATTCTTCTGCCCTGGTTCTGAGTCATGTGACAGCAGTGTGACACATACACACACACACACACACACACACACACTTTCACACTTTGAACAAAAACCAGACATCTGATGAAAGTCAGATGTGAGTTGTGAGGACCTTTTGTTCACTGACATGTATGATTAATGCAGCTTTTTGTTAAAGAAAAGAAAAATAAATCACAATTGTCTTTGTGAGGACCAGTAAAATGTCCTCACAACAGCCAAATGTCAGATAATCCTATCCATCTGACGACACGTTGTTCTTGCAACTATATAAACATCTAAATACTAAATAAACATCTAAATACTTAACACATTTTATACAATTAATATTCCACTTTGTAAACATTTACACAAAAAGGAATTCACCCACAGTGAATCTATCTGGCGAAAACAGACGACTGAGACGAAGATGTGCAAATCAGGTATAAAGTAGTAAAATAAAGGTAAAAACTTTTAATAAACATGGAAATTAATTGATAATGAATTGCATTTGATTAAACTGGATAGACAGACAGTCAGACAGACAGAGAATCAGAGAGACAGACAGACAGTCAGACAGAGAATCAGACAGACAGACAGACAGACAGACAGACAGAGAATCAGAGAGACAGACAGACAGTCAGACAGAGAATCAGACAGACAGACAGACAGAGAATCAGAGAGACAGACAGACAGTCAGACAGAGAATCAGACAGACAGACAGAGAATCAGAGAGACAGACAGACAGTCAGACAGAGAATCAGACAGACAGACAGTCAGAGAGACAGTCAGACAGACAGTCAGACAGAGAATCAGACAGACAGACAGACAGTCAGACAGAGAATCAGAGAGACAGACAGACAGTCAGACAGAGAATCAGACAGACAGACAGACAGTCAGACAGAGAATCAGAGAGACAGACAGACAGACAGTCAGACAGACAATCAGACAGAGAATCAGACAGACAGACAGACAGTCAGACAGAGAATCAGACAGACAATCAGACAGACAGACAGACAGTCAGACAGAGAATCAGAGAGACAGACAGACAGACAATCAGACAGACAATCAGACAGACAGTCAGACAGACATTCAGACAGACAATCAGACAGACAGTCAGAGAGACAGACAGACAGTCAGACAGAGAATCAGAGAGACAGACAGACAGACAATCAGACAGACAATCAGACAGACAGTCA
>JAOVVF010000028.1:2126342-2139975 GCA_028565595.1 Duopalatinus emarginatus
AGTGTTATAGAGGTTTATATCAGTACTATAGGAGTGTTATTAGGAGTGTTATAGAGGTTTATATCAGTACTATAGGACTGTTATTAGGAGTGTTATAGAGGTTTATATCAGTACTATAGGAGTGTTATTAGGAGTGTTATTAGGAGTATTATAAAGGTTTATATGAGTACTATAGGAGTGTTATTAGTTGGTATATATAGGTTGCTATAATAGGAGTATTATAGAAGTGTTATTAAGAGTTTTATAGGACTGTTATATGAGTGTTATATGAATGTTATAGGCGTTTTTAGAAGTGTCATTAGGAGTGTTTTGGGAAAGTTATAAGCATGCAGTATGAGTGTTATAGTAGTCCAGCTTGAAGCTTGTTTGTCTTTCTGAATTAAGAACATGTGCTCAGTGAACTGCATTTATTTCCCCAGAACCCTAGCACTGGCCTGAGATCAGGGCTGAAACACTGACCACAGATTTGCCCTTCTACCCTGAGGAGTTAACTATAGCCCCAGGCTTCAGGACTATGTTCAGACTCTCTCACGTTCTTTTTGAGAATCAGAGGCTTTGTAATTACAGAGAACTTTGATGTGAGGGAGCACATGCAGATGGTCGAGCGAGGGGATTCACGGAAGGAACAATCAGGCGTGGGTCGAACCATTCTTAAAAACAAGGCTTGTGTAGGAGCAAGTGGATGTGGTGGAAGGTGCTTCCCCTGTTAATCCTTCAGCACAGAGGTGGGAATTTAGTGGAGTTTTAATTTTGGCAAAATAAATGAACTTTTCCTTGGTCTGATGCTGACGTGAATCATGAAGCAATGAGACACAGCTAGCTGTGTAAGTAAGTGAACGTGAACTATTTGCCTATTTGCACACACAGGAGGAGGAATGTGACCCCTGCATTTAACCCATTCGTGCAATGAAACACACACGGGGCACTTCAGTCGTGTCTTGTCTGTTGTGGGAATTGAACCTGGGATCACAAGGCTGTCCCTGAGATGTTGTTGCTGATGATGATGATGATGATTATGATGACAGCAATTATTAAGATTGATGATGGAGATAATGATGACACTGATACGACTGATGACGATGACGACGATGACGACGACAATGAGGCTTATAAAGATGGTAATGATGAAGGTCAGAGTTGGAATCAGAAGTACAATGATGGTAATGGTTTAAATAATCATGGTGATGAGGATGATGACACTGATGATGCTGGTGATGATAAAGAATCAGAATCAGATGGTAGTAATGATGATGATGATGATGATAATGATAACGTAATGATCGTGATGATGAGGATGATGATGGTAACGGCAGGTGCAGGTTACAAATTTTACTCCAGGTCACAACTACGGCATTTTGTCGGTGCTGGGATTCAAACTCGCCACATTCTGGTCTGTACCTTATTTGTATCTGATCCCTTTAACTAGCCTACACTAGCCTAGACAGCTCAGCCGTCTCGGACTTGGACAGCTTTTGGTTTTGTACTAAAACTTATTAGCAATTAGGAGGATTTGTGTTCCCATAAAATAGTTTTTAGTTTAAGAACAGTTAAGTGGTTATTTAATTATAATTCTAAAACTGGGAGAAATAGTATTTTACCATAAAGTAAACTACCTTAATCATTTATATTATTATTATTATTATTTATCTTGTAAAATAATAAAACAGTTTTTTTGCTGTCATATAAATACTGCACATTTGTTTCCAGTGCAAATTGTCTGTATTGGTCTGTGAGTATGGAAGACTTTTATTGATGAAGGTATTTAAACTTTAATCTTTTTTTTTTTTAAACATGTCATTCCTCTGATCACCAACAGAGGGATGCATGTGTAAAAACAACACCCTGAACAATCATGACAAACAAATATGATGCAAATGTAACTATCATATAAAATTAGGCAACAAGAAGGATGAAAAAGTCAAGTGTCAGGCAGCGAGGATGCTGTATATCTCTCTGGCTCTAGTTTGGGATTAGTCACTAAGGAAAAATTACAAATAACTGTGCTGGTGGTCACAACTAGACTGGGAATAATCACAGAAAATAATAATAATAATAATAATAATAATAATAACATTAATGTCAGTCATTCTTTTATCCACATCATCCTCCGGGGTCATGGATTTGTCCGGAGCCCACCCAGGATCACTGGGCACAAGGCAGGAGTACCCCTGGGACAGGGTGCCAATCCAACTCAGGGTACCACATACACAAACCCGATCACTCACACACTCACAGTAGATTAGTGATTAGTAGCACATCCAATTCACCTACCATGTTTGGAGTAAAACTGGAGCACCTGGCGAAAACCGACGTGGACACGGGGAAACACACCAAACTCCTCCCAGACTGAGATCAGAATCAGGAGTGGTCCAACTGTGACACCCCAAAAAAATGATGAAGATAACAATAATAATAATAATAATAATAATAATAATAATAATAACAACAAAACAACAACAACAACAATAATATATATATATATATATTTTTTTTTTATTATTATTATTTTTTTATTAATCTTTTATTTATTTTTTTCTCCCATGCTTTTGATGTCCTTTTCCCCTTAATTCTTTTTAAATTGTCACTAATTCTCGGTGCTCCCTCCTAAGCCACAGAGACTTATTAAAATTGTATCTGAGATAAATGAACATAGACTGATTCAGTCATTATAATTAATCACATTATCAGTGGAAGTCGATTCTGTATGATCTACACTGATGAAAGTAATAGATGACTTCACAGTCTGTTTATTCCGTCTTTATTTCCATACAGACAGAAGACAGACAAATAGTGTGTGTGTGTGTGTGTGTGTGTGTGTGTGTGTGTGTGTGTGTCGTGGGGGGGGGGTACTTTATGCCTCTGGCAATAATTACACTGCGATGTCTTTGGTAATTGTTCATATTTGATTTTTATGATCATGACATTGAAGGACACACATTGTCTCTGTGCAGAACAAAGCCTCTATTGTAACAAGTCAAATGTTTTATGACACTTTCATGATAAACAAGGCACCAATAAAATTATGTTTTTATTTCTCTGACAGTGGCTTATTATACAGAAGACACAGAAGTTCACAATCAGATCAAATAAGAACTTCTATAATAGACAAATGCAACTTAAATTACAGCATTTATTTCTGTAAAATACCAACAAATTTCCTTTTTGCAATATCCTCATTGACAAAATTATTCAACCCCTTAATCACATACAGTACATCATACTCCCTTCGACAGTAATAATGTGAAACAGCTCGACACAAGTTTCTTGCAGTGATCGACAGGTGTCTGAACCTATTCCTCATTGGCAAAGGCCTCCGGTTCATTGACATTCTTGGGCTTGTGGAGGTATGCTTGGGATTGTTGTCCTGTTGGAGGGTCCAATCCAAAAACTTCTTCCAAGCTTCAGCTTTGTCACTGTCTGGGTGACATTCACCCAAGATCTCCTGGTAGTTGAATTGAATTTATGGTACCTTCCATACGGTGGAGATTCCCTGTACCTGAAGCAGCGAAACAGCCCCAGAACCTGACTGACCCACTGCCATGATTCACAGTAAAAAGTAAAAAGGAGATTTGTTGGTATTTTGGAAAAAAAAACATTAATATAACTTAAGTTGCATTTTAATAACTTAACTTATTAATTCTACTTATTAAATTATTAATTAAAACTTATTAACACTAACTTAGTGCTTTTACCAACTTATTAACCAAACTTACTAATTTACTGAGCGACTTACTGAAATTAACTAATTACCTTATTAACCTAACTAACTTACTAACTTTACCACAATAACTAGTATTATTGAGCGGACTAACTAACTGACTTTGCCAACTTATCTCATTAAGTCACTGGCAGACTGATTTTACTTAGTTTACTAGTTCACTGACGTAATGGCACTAAACAGCATTAATACTTTAACACACTAATTTATAACTAATTACTAATGTAATAACTAACCAGCTAAACAAACATATAAACAAATAAATAAATAAATAACAATGGGCTCCACATTGATTCTCTGAACTACTGCTATAAAATCCAATTAGTTCATCCTGATTTCATTCAAACAATTTGGTTTAATAGATTATCAGAAGAACGCGCACACACACACACACACACACACACACACACACACACACACACACACACACACACATATACATGCACACTCACACACACACAAACGTTCGTCTCACACTCACTACGTGAAGGTTTTGTGACCCCGAACTTTAGTTCTGCTGTAACATGTGGCCTTCATCATCACCGTCATCATAATCATTATCATCACCACCACCACCACCACCACCACCACCTCTAACTTCAGTGACATCACCCTCTCAAACACAAGTGGAAATCATTCTCATGCTTCAAGGGGAGTGAAGCTTTTAACATTCAGCCTTTGTTTTTTCCTGCTTTGAGTCAGAAACATGTGTTGATCATTTTGTGTTCCCATCTTTTTTCCCCTGTCGTTTTTCTGAATGTGTAACAGTCAGCTTTTAAAGACACTAGGATCCAGTACAGCTGGCAATAAAACCACTTAGACAAGTCAAGCTACAAATCACACATCTATAACCAGATACATAACACTACTAAATACTGACATCACCTGATCACAAGTCTGGCTTTCTTAAAACCACCTACAGCAGGTGATAAAGCTAAAAAAATTTATATGATTTCTGATTGTTGCAGTTCTCATATTGTCCACTAGATGCAATAATAACTCTATAGATCTACATGGGGCAGTAAGCGTTCTGCCCCATGCTTGACATATACATCCAACATCTACCAAGGACAGCAAATTAAAGCATCATCGGCATATAACTGTCACATAGGACCGTTGTTTACGTCATTGGCACGATCAAAAGATGTGATTAGCTTTTCAATAGGATTTAAAAGTCTGCCCATAAGAACAGAACCAAAGTGGAAACAACCTGACAAATGTAGCTGTGGCTTAATTCTTGTTGTAATTGGGGGAGGGAGCTGGCGGTGGGTATTTCTGACATTAATATATTCTGACATAAAAACTATAAGAAAGAAGCAGAAATAGATCCTTTACCCATTTAAACTCCATAATGTCTCTTTTAAAGAACCATAAATACAATTGATTTAAGTTTAAAGTGGAAATAATTTATGGTAGAAAGTGGAATGTTTAAGGTGGAAATATTTTGGTGTAAATTTAACCATCAAGTCAGTTTGTAAGAAGAAAACTTACTGAAACTTAATGCACTAAACTTAGTGAGTTTACTAACTTATTAACCTAACTCACTAATGTACTGGGTGATGTCTACTGTCTAATAACTTAACTCACTACTGTACTCAATCACTTACTTTACTAAAATAAATTTAACTCTCACACACATTAAACTAACTTAATACACTAACTTACTGACTTTACTCAATTTAACTCTAAACCCCAACTGCTCCCTGGGAACAGTGGATATGACTGCCCACTGAGAGAGAGAGTGGGGGTGGGGGTGGGGGTGGGGGGTGGCCTTTAAATTAAGGCCTTTAAATAAGCAACAGAAATAATTTCCCTACTATTCTACACAGAAATAATGACCGTTTGTCCCTTTAGAGAAAAAAGACCCCCTTTATTCCCAAGAACAAATATTTTTGTCTGGCTGTCAGTGTTCGCTTGTGGATCCTTTATGCTGAATTAATCTATAGTGAGTGTTTGATTTTTACTCTGTGCCAAGTTCTCCCCAAGCAGCACCACTTCCACTTGCTCATAAGAAAACACATTTATTTCATATAATGAAGCAGATTTATAATATGTATATTTTCTAATCTTCCCAGAACATATACGTCTTTATCTCTGTATACTATAACCTCTGCACTTGTGATATAATTCTGAATTCAGATGAGTTTCAAATCTGGATTCAAATCCGTTTTATATCAATGCACTTATATCAGTAGATGCATATAGTAATAGCTTAGACAGGCACTTGTAAGGTAGATGCCCAACATAAATAAATAAATAAATAAAAATACATTATTAGTTTTATTCTTATTCTTCTTGTTGTTGTTGTTTATTTTATATTATTTATGACAGAAAAGCATATAATTATTGATACGACGTTTTAACTGAGAAGATGTTTATTTAACATTTAAGGAAGAAGTCTTCAGTGTCAGCACTTAACACTGTGACTTCACATTTTCAGACATTCTCAGGACTATTAAAGAGAGAAGAGGAGAGTCTGGTGAGGTGTTTATAGCTGCTATAACACAAGGGGGAACAGGAAAGTCTTGATCATTGTGAATGTTCCATAACATTAAATGCAACTTTAAATGGATTGAAAATAAACTCTGTGGAATGCAGTGTGATAGCTTGTGAGTAATAAATTTGGAGTGGGGTCAGTAATTAAGTTTACATTACTGCAATCTGTTTTTGGTTATTTCTCGAGAAAGCTAACAAGCATGACAAATGGTTATGTATTATATAATATTAAGTTAATAAGATTGAGTTAATATGATATAATATAATATAATATAATATAATATAATATAATATAATATAATATAATATACCATAATTCTAATACAATATAACATATTTTTGTGTATGGTTCTAATCAATTGTCATCACTTTACGTATCAAAGTTTATACTACTACTACTACTATTTATAATAATTATAATAATAATAATAATAATAATAATAATAATAATAATAATAATAATAATAAGATTGTTGAATGTGAAGCACATGTACTAATATAAAATATTAGACAGTATCTGAATTGGGAAATGTAAACAACAACAATGCAACAACATCAGCTACTACTACTACTACTAATAATAATAATAAAGCAAGTGTGCAAACTTCTAAGCTGTATTAAATGTAAATTAGTTAAAGAAAAAAAAATATATATATAGTTATAATAAGCAAATCCCATTTTTCTTAAGGTGGACCAGATCTGTGTGAACTTTTTCCAAGTGTGTAAAAACAAAGTTCATATTATTCAGAGATTTCCTGAAATTTCTGAGCGTTCATGGATAGGTTCGGATTAAAAACATGACAAATCTTTTGTAGAGAGATAAATAAACAATGCGTTTTTATTACGCTGTGAATCCTCCGGGTACACGTGCAGAGAGGAACTCTGTGGATCCACCTTAAGACAGAGGAATGAAGGGGGTCAGTAAGATTCTGTGGGCGGGGATAAAAGGGTTTAGGACTCAAAAAAAAATATATTACAACATCACGTGGTTGGAGATCAAAAGAAAGAGAGAGGAAGAGAAAAAAGGGAAAAATGCGCGAGCGGCAGAAGAGGAAAGAAGGGAAGAGACGAGTAGAGACGCAATGTAACGCGTGTGTGAGCGGTGCGGCTGTGAATCTGCGCTTCAAACACGGAGGAAAAGTCTTCATTTCAGCTGGTTTACTCGGAATCCGGACATTCCTTCACTTCTTTCCACTTCCAAAAAATTAGGAAATTAAAAACATGATGTCTCGCTTTGCACCGATTCATCCGGCCAGATGAGGATGAGGATGATGATCATGCTTATGATGTTGATGATGATGATGATGGTGGTGGTCATGATGATGATGATGATGATGATGGTAGTGGTGGTGGTGTTTGTTTGCCCGAGAAGAAGAAGAGGAAAGGATTCGGTCTTCACAGTGCTGGAGCTTTTTCTTTGCTTCTTTCTCACCGTTTCGGCCAAGGACACGGCCTTCGTGGAGGTGGTGTTGTTCGAGTCGAGCCCGAGCGGGGATTACACCACCTACACCACCGGGCTTCAGGGCCGCTTCTCCCGGGCCGGAGCTACCATAAGCGCCGAGGGAGAGATCGTGCAAGTACGTAGCACTGCCATGACCGCCGGCATGCTCTCGGCTTCTCCTCCACACACAACATTAACTCCTCTGCATGTTTCATGTCTGTGAGTTCACTGTGCTGACTTTCAGTTACGCTTCTAAAGTGGCGCCGACTTTCTCTTTGATCACTTTGTAACTTTGTTGCGAATTCAGCCTTTTGTTGTGCTTCTGAACTGCTGCAACTTTCAGTTCAGACCTCGTATTACACACTTCACTCCTTCTTTCTTATAAAAGAAACTTCCTAAGAAACTCTGGCGTTGTGTATTAAAGTCTATAGTCTTTGTAGCCTTGTCTATCTATCTATATACATATACATACATGCATACGTATATATATATATATATATATATATATATATATATATATATCTGCGTCTTCCATGTGGCCAACAGACCTCATCTTAAACTCCCTCCTGCACACTTCCACACTTCTGTTCTGATTTGAAGACTTTTAACTACTTGTTAACATACACAAGTTCTTCTAAAAGATCAATGTGAGTTTTAGGTTGGTGTGTAAAAGAGCTTTCAAGTTGTTTTCTGTTGACTTAAAATCCTTTTCTGAGCTCAAAAAACAAAATTTGTCCTTCAAAGTTCATATCTGAAACCTTTTCATCCTTATTGATAAACATTTTACTGTTACCAAGTTTAAAAAAAAAAATATTTTAGGAACCTACAGCTACTAAATTATTGGCTAGTATTAGCTTTCTATAGTTTTTAAATAAATCTATGATTTTTTTTTTCTGCACCCTTAAAAACTCATATCTGACGATCTGTAAAGCAAGTTAGAAAAGTGTCTGAATGTCCTAAGTTGCTATTTAACTTTTTCTCTGTTATAAGTTTAGTAAGTACGTTTACAGGTCCTAAATCATTAGTGAGTTTTACCTTACTGTGTAGCCTTCTTTCATCTTTGATTTTCTTTTTGCTTGAAGTGCTTTCCAAGATCCTTCCAGAATTCCTTTCATGGCACAGTGTGTTTTTAATCTGTTCAAAGTTTACAGATACTAAATGAGCTAGTTTTAGCTTTCTACAGATTTGAGTTGTTTTCTATGCTCTCAAAATCCTTTCTGAGATAAAATAACTTAAATGTTTAATTCAAAATTTACATCTGAACACTTCCATATGTCTGTAATGATAAATTAGAAAAATTTCACTGTTCTTAAATGTTAAACTTTTTTTTTTTCCCGGAAGTTCAGAAAACTTTACAGTTCCTAAATTAGTAGCAAGTTTTAGCTCACTGTGTAGCTTTCTTTGGCTTTTGATTGTGTAGCTTGCTTTGGCGTGAATTTCTTTTTGAGATCTTTCAAGAATATTTTACATATATAACATTTTCATCTTATTATCCTCAATAACATAATACAGTGTGTCTTTAATCTGTTTACAGATCTGATTCTTTTCAGAAACATTTTCATCTTCAAAAAACATTTATTTTAAATTTTCTTTTAAAAGAAAAAAAAAACTTACTTGCAAGTTTTTTGTAGCTTATTTTTCTATCTTTTTGTTATCCCTTTTATGATGAAATGTTTATGTTTTATAACAACATGGCACAGTGTCTGTACTTTTCCTAAACGATTAGCTAGTTTTTAGCTTTCTGTAGATTTGGGCTGTTTTCTATGCCTTTAAAATTCTTTCTAATCTCCTGAAACACACATTTGAAGATTTTATACATAAAACCTGATTGTTCAAAGTTGCTGTTTTTCTCTATTACTAGTTAAATTATTAGTGAGTTTTGGCTCACTGTGCAGCTTATTATAGATTTTATGCTTCTTATCTTTTTTTTTTTTGGCAGCTACACCATGATGCGTTCATGGTTCAATTTATTCATTTATTTATCTATCTATCTATCTATTTGGAAGAACAACTAAAATGAATTGTGAGGGTTAAACTTAACTGTTACTGTGTAGTTAGTAGTTCTATGGTTTACAGCTTCCAAATTGTTATCATGATTTTCTGCTACTATGTAGCTTTCTATAGATTTTTGTTGCTTAAGTATTTGATATTCTTCTTAGAAATCTTGAAATCTCAGAAATGACACTAAAATGTATAAAGGAGTTTCTTAGAGATACTTAGATTGTTGTAAAGTTTTTAAGTAGGTGCTTTAGTCGGTTGCTACAAAAAGTTAGTACAAAACGTTTATAGTCGTGTTGCACATTAATGGATCCTTTCTTTAAAGTTTTGTCTGAAAATATTTTGCAGTTCATATTTGCTGCCTTACTTTGCTGCACTTATGCATTGTTCCCCCTTTGGTTATTGTGTATCTTTATGCTTAGTTCTTGTTTGAACTTGTTTCATAATAGACCATTTGCATTTTGTGGTTTTAAGCAGTATAGTACAATATTTCAACTTTGTGTTACTCTGAATACCAAAAGTTTACAGGTCCAGGGTTTGGTCACTACATAAATTCTTTTGACACTTGCAAGGTTTTTTTTCTGTGTATGGTCATGTTTGATTGTATAAAAATTATGGATGCTGAGCAGTTTTATACAGCAGAGGTGTTTAGGCTTTTCTATAAACTTTCACAAATTTTAGATGTAAAGCTGCAAAAATTGGTGTTGAGTTTTGGCTCAGAGTTACTCCAAGTTTAAACAATTTATAGGTTCTACACTCTGCAGCTAATTTTTAATGACATAGTTTTTTTAGTTGTTCAGTTTATTTGAGTTACAGGTGTGCTGCTTTTTCCACGATCCATGTCAGCCTAAAATATTTATAGTTTATTATTATTATTATTATTATTATTTTTGTACAATTATATGCAACAAGGTTACAATAATTCTTGCAGGTCCAAAATTAGCAGCTAGATTTTCATCGCCACGTCCTGCTAAAAGTACAGTATTTCTACTGTTGCAAGTGCTTAAGTGCTAAGTTTAGAGGGTGGTAGTTTTCTTTAAAAGCAAATAGATTGAGCTTTCTTTATGTTTCTGTCTGAGTGTTGAGCAGAAATTTACTCAGGAGGGGTTTGTTATGTATATTTCAGTTTTATGTAGAACTTTGGATAATGTTTGTGTGGATCTTATCTGTAGTTGCCCTTTCTTTTTCACTGTCAGATGTTTGTTTTTCTCCAGTTTTAGTTTGCATGATAGAAATGTCATCAGCATGCCCACTCACTTACTGTTCTATAAGCTGTAAGGTATCTTCGAGATTTAAGAATGAAGAGATTAAATAGGAAGAAATAAGTTTGGCTTTTTTTTTAAATTTTTGTCTATTTTGCTTTCTTTAGGTTTAAAGTCTTTGATATTATCTTAAACATCTTTTTAAGATATCTACTGCTCATTATTTGGTTACTTCTGATTAGCATCTTTTTCAGCTGCATCTGTACTTACTACATTTCTTGGGGTTATTATCTAGATTTCATTTGGCTTCTCCATGCTATAATTCTGATATTTTCTATTTTTAGCAATTTGGCAGTTGCTACTTTATTGTGTTTAACATTGACAACAGTATTTAGAAACTTGAGTTCAAAAACTATATATTGTATATAGTACGATATGTAGATTGTTGGTAATTTTCTACTTTCTTTTAATTTTTACTTGCTTTTTGTGCTTGTTCTTGTTGTTTAATATTTTCAAAATTCTCTGTAGCTACAATAATCCTTTTAATATGTAACAAAGAATTACAAGTCTAATTTTTATATTTTACTGTGTGTGAGTGGCAGTTCAATGCTCCATATAGCTCTAATACTAAACCTTGGGTAAAGTTAGCATGTGGCAAGATATTTTCTAATTTTAGTCAAAATTTTGACATGACAACATGTTTTTGTACTGATTCCTGATTGGCTGTTTGATTAAGAGCTGTTTATTTGTATGTTTGAGGGATGCTGAATTTGAATTTGAGCTGTATTATCTGGACATATGACTATGAAAGTTGCACAGTTGATGTCTCTCTCTCTCTCTCTGTCTGTCTGTGTCTCTCTCTCTCTCTCTCTCTCTCTCTCTCTCTCTCTCTCTGTCTGTCTGTCTGTGTCTCTCTCTCTCTCTCTCTCTCTCTCTCTTTCTCTCTCTCTATCTGTCTGTTTGTCTCTCTCTCTTTCTCTCTCTCTCTGTCTGTCTGTCTGTCTGTCTGTCTCTCTCTCTCTCTCTCTCTCTCTTTCTCTCTCTCTATCTGTCTGTTTGTCTCTCTCTCTATCTGTCTCTCTGTCTCTCTCTGTCTCTCTCTCTGTCCTCTTTCAGTCTCAATCTTTCAATTTTTCACTCTTCCTGTCTCACTCTCTCACTCCTTTCTTTCTCCTGTCGTCCTTTATTTCCTGCTCTTTTCATTCATCTCTCTGACTGACACCAGCAGCAGCAGTAATTATACCTGGCAGTCAGACATAACCTTAACACACACACACACACACACCTATGCACATTTGTATTTTCATTAGAATGCACAGATCATAAACTGGATGAAAGGACGATAAATAATGTGCGGTTGAGAGCACGACTGCAGTAATAAAGTTAACACATATTAAATAAGGGATAAAGATGATGGATAGAGGTTAACACCTCTCACAGTGGAATTTCTCCCTCTCTCTCTTTCTCTATGCGTGTGTGTGTGTCCAAAATTGCACCAGAGTGGTCTGAAGTGTGACAGTAAAAGCCAAGCTGGATTGCTGTGGGTGTGTTAAAATGCTGATAGAGAATCATCAAAAATCTGTTAATGTAACAGTAAAAATATAGAACGAAACAATGAAGTTAGTGCCAGAAGAACTGGTCTAATACTTGGTAGGTCCCACACAGGGCATGAAGTCCACCAGCATGTGTCCACAATTCTGTTGTATTCTGATGTGTAGGATTTCTACAGTACGTTGCATGGCTCTCTACAGACCAGCCTCCTGTATATAAAGTGGCAGGAAAACTGGTACAGACCAGCCTATGCAAAATACATAGACTTTCAGTGGCTCTATAATGCTATAGGGTTTGTTTAGCTGGCATTCCATGGGACCCCTGGTACATCTACAAACCTCTCACACTATGTGTGTCTCCTTTCTGACGAGTTACACCAGTTCATGCCCTGTATTTATTCTGATTCGTTTGACTTTTTCTAACAGGACTGTGCAACACCACACACGTCTAGAGACACCAAATCATGCTTAGAGAAACATTTGTTTTGTTAAGTTTGGGGTTTTGGTTTTTCACACCAGATCTCAACGTTATTGAACACATCTGGGATGCCATGCTACGTGCCATGGAACACAGTAATCCTACAGGACAGCCATAGGCTTGTTGAGGGGCAGCCGTAGGCTTGTTAAAGAACCCGCCTTGGGACCAGAAGGTCCCAGGTTCGAGCCCTGCAACCAAGAAGACCTGGCCATGTGGAATATGGTGTCCATTGCCTCCAGAATATTTCCGCAAGCTTGTGTAGTCCATGCCCCTTGGAAGACCTAGGACGAATTAGACTGGTGTACCAGGCACTTCAGTGTTTATGACAAGGCTTTCTTCTTCTTAGCCAGCTAACATAGTGCTATTCGCTGCTAAACATCTTTTGGGTCTTTTGGCACGGTGTAAAATGAAATATCTTTGGGATATCATTTATTAATCGACTTCAGAGCAAAACAGTTTCCTTCCTCAGTGTCAGACTGAAGTAGGAGGCGTGGCCTAAAGTCTAACGGCAGGGTTTGTGCAGTAAATAGTGACGGAGGTCATTTTTAATACAGATGTATTTCGTTATTTATTATACAAATGGTGTTTTAGTGGATGGCATCTCCAGAGAGGCCAGTCATCAGAGAGACTTAATAGGGTTAATAATAAAGTCCCCTAAATGTTGCACTAGAGCTGATCTGTAACCCTGCTGCTGAACTCTGTGTGTATGTGTGTGTGTGTGTGTGTGTGTATAAGAGAGAGAGATGAATA
>JAOVVF010000028.1:2147425-2158388 GCA_028565595.1 Duopalatinus emarginatus
TTTTATGTAGTTTTGTGCCTGCTACTTTTTAAATGTTATCTTTAGCAAAATATCTGAGGTAAATGTTAGCATTCTAGGTTATTTAGTGTAATTTTGTGCCTGCCACATCTTAACGTTATCTTTAGCAAAATATCTGAGGTAAATTTTAGCATTCTAGATGATTTTATTGTATTTTGTTTTGTGGTCACCTTTACGTTGTCATAAACAGAGACACTAAAAATGTTTGTTAAAGCATGACAAAATGCTTATCTTCAGGTGGAGCTACCTGTTTCCGCAAAATGTGTAGTTAGCATTGCATCATGGTCTTTTATTTATTTGGTCTTTTTACTCATCAGCCACGTTCTTTTGTCTGTCCTCCTGTTTACTTTGTTTAAGGTATCCTTGTGTATCTGTCAGTCTGTGTAGTTCTCCCTTTCTTGCTTTACCTGTCTTACCTTTTTTTTGTCTTTCCCTTGATTTGTGACTTCTTTTTTGAGTCTCTCTTCTGTCTGGAAATGTCTCTTTGTTCTGTCTGGCAGTGTCTTTTCTGTTTTTCTTTTTCTGTCTCTCTGTAGCTCTCTGTCTTTCTCTCACTATCTGTCCCTTTTTTCTCTCTTTTTGTATGTCTCTTGCTTTGTCTCTGTATTTCTCTCTCTTTCTGTCTGTCTCTTTCTCTTCTTTTCTCTCAATCTCTCTCTGTCTGTCTGTTTGTCTGTCTCTCACTATGTTGGGAGACAGTAGTGCCCTCGTCTCTCAGGGCTTTACAGCTTCTTTGTTGTTGGACAGGAATGTGCTGACGGACAGACCGAGTCTCAGACGCAGACCTTTTTGTCTGTCATGTTCCCTTTACATTCTTTTTATTCGGTCGGTTCTTTTCTTTCATTTTCTTTGCACATGCACTTCTATGTATGTTTTTGTTGTTGTTGTTGTTGTTATTTATTTTAAATGTTTAAAATTTTCCCTCCTTTGTGATTTAGCGCCTTATCTTGCCGTCTCAAACGCCTCATCAGCTCGAAAACACACTGGGGTCAAAGTATCCAGTGTCTTTTAGTGAACAGCCAGGCTCTTACGTAAGGGTTTAGGTACGTGTCAATAATAAATTGTCATATCTCAATGTTTTTATCACAGTTTACAATTTACAGATGCAAACACACACACACACACACACACACACACACACACACACACACATTGTACATTGATTGGAATGCAGGGTTGTGTCAATATAATTGATCAGAACAGAATAAAATAATGGCTATAATAAGTATAATTAAACTGATTACATTAAGTATGATTAGCAGTAATTATGAGTAATTAGCCTTTAGCTAAAACCTGAACTTAATTTATACTGGTTACACAAGAATTTCTCTTGACGGATCTCACAGACTTCCAACACATACCAGAACAACACCACCTTGTATACATGTTTTATCAATACACAAGGAATAATCTATTTTTAATGTCTAACGTTAAAACTTAACAACACGGTGGATGATTAGCGTCATTAGCATTAGCTTTATATGAGTCACTGGCATTCGCTCACACGGACATTCATGTTGTTGTCTTGAGTTCGTGGGAATGTTATTCTGAGCCAAGAAATTGAGCGGTAAATGCATGTTATTCGCTAGAAACGCAGAAATACAACTTGCCGTCACTGATTAGCGATGGCACGCTAGGGCATGAGTTGGCCGTGAAATTGGCGAAAATTATAGTTTTGGTGCATTGTGATGAAAAACGTCCAAACAAGCAAGTACAGAAAGTGTCTGTTCGCTGTAGATGAATTGAAGTTGCTAATTGTGCACATTGACATGTTGAAAGACGCGGTAAACTCGTCAGTAATTACAGAATTAAACACTTTGTGCTATGCTGTTTAAAAAAAAAACATGTGATGAGTTACTGGAGCATTAACATTTTACTGCTCTCATACCACAGCTATTAGGCAATGATCAAAACAAACTTTTTAACCCTTTATAGTTACTTTTAACGTAGCAGTCGTAAGACAAGTTTGTTATTGTTCTCGCTCACGTTATAGCAGCCATAAAGAGTCGTTCCTTCACCATTCACTCTTTCTCTTTTTTTTTTCTCTCTCTTGTAGTTAGGCAAAAAAACCCGAACTTCATTCATGTTATGTAGAACGTATAAACATGTCTGTGTCCTCAAGATATTATCTCAGTGGAAACATTCTGAATTTGACAAAGCACTGAAACCAGACACTCATTCCTTAATGATAGATAAACGTCCTTGATAAACAAGTCCCCGTGAACTATACCCTGTTGCTATAAAAATGATAACATATTGGTATGAACATGACTTGAATTAGATGTGTTACTACAGTAAGTAGACCACTCATTGACCACTGTGCTTGCACACTAAATTTCAAGCTCTGCCTTTAACCCATCCGTGCAGTAAAACGCATACTAGGTTACATGAGAGTTAGCACACTTGAGCACTGCCTGGAGAGAGCAGTTTGGGGTTGGGTGCCTTGCTCAAGGGCATTTCAGTTGTGCCATATTGGTACAGAAGATTAAACAGGCGACCTTTTTGTCACAAGGCTGATTCTGTTACCTGCAAGCTCCCAGCTACACCCAACGTTAACTTGATATAAATCTGTTGCTATGGAAACAATAAGGCATTGATATGAACCTGGAGAAGATGAATCAACAGCTTCTGAGCAATCAGATTTGTGAATTTGGCAGCGTTGTGCTTGAACTCAGGATGCTCTTTAACAGACCTAATCAAGTGGCAACCCAGTGTAAAGGGTTTGTTTGTTCAGAAATGAGCCGACTTGCACTTTTTTGCCCATAACAAATCCCCTTTGATTTTTTTTTTTCTTTTTTTCTTCAGTCAGCAGATTGCTTTTTTTTCATGTCTTTATTTTAAGTGCCGATATGGGCCACGTTCTACACTCACACACGGCCTCTGTTTCCCCCAAACCCGTCTATCATGTATGAACATTTTATTTATCTCACATGTGCTTTAATAGCCGACGCCTGCTCTAGAGACCAGCTCTCGGGTTTGATAGATTAAGCCTCATAGTGAAGGATGAGCGAGAGTTCTGTTCTCCCTCCAGACCTCATTTAAGACCAAGAGACTGATTTAGCCAACAGAATGTCACCGAGGGGTGGGTGTGTTTGTGTGTGTGTGTGTGTGTGTGTGTGTGGTTGTGTCATTAGTCTGTGTTTTGACAGCCGCAGATATAAACCTATAGAAAAGTCAATTATTTGGAGCAAACCTGCAAATATCAGCCAGGCACTCATCTTCACGTCTCCCTATACATGTTTATTGACGACCAAAACGTCAGACCACGTGTACCTTATGATTGAACCGATGACTCATTAAATCCAGTCATTATAAATGACTAAATTGTATAACGTTAATGTTCTCTCTCACTCTCCTATACATCTCCCTCTCCCTCCATCTCATTATTCAGGTACCTGGCTCTGCTGTCTATTCGTCTTTTTTGTTTCTCTGTAATTCAATATCTCATCACTTCTGTGTCTGTTCATCCATCCATCTTAATTATTGCCTGTCTGTCTGTCTGTATATACTGTATACAGTGCCATTGTAATGAGATACCAGGCGTGGGCTGTGTTAGGCAGCAAGTAGTAAATAGTAATTTCTCAAGTTGATGTTTTGAAAGCAGGGAAAAATGGGCAAGTGTAAGAACCTGAGCAACATTAACAAACACAAAACTGTGATGTCTAGATGACTGGATCAGATCATCTCCAAGACAGCAGGTCATGTAGGGTGTGTTCCAGGATACAGTGGTTAATACCTACCAAAAATGGTCCAAGGATGGACAACCAGTGAACCAGTGACAGGGTCATGGAGACCAAGTGAGATTACAGGTGTGTGTCTGAGCAGTCAGATCTGATCTAGTACTGATCCAGCGAGGTCAGGTTTGGTGTTAGTTTATATAGTTGGTTGTTCGTTATGGTTTTCCTCAGTCATTGTCATGTCTCCTAGTTATGGGTTTTGGCAGGAAGAAAAAAAAAAACCAGTGGAGTTAAAAGAAGGAAGTGAACTCCAGCTGTGCTGCTTGGCTGTAATAACACGAGCGCCGTAAGTGCCAAATCCAGTGCGGCCTTCGCTTTCACATGTCTGTCCACAGGAATGTCATTAGAGATGTTTAACACTCCTGAGGTGAGGTGCAGCCACTGAGCACAGTGTTAAACGCTACCAGAGGCCTGATGGGTAAATTTAGCTGCCGAGGCTTTACGCTTGAGAGAGGGAGAGAAAAGATTGAGTAAAGTGAGGGTCTTGGATCTGGTGTTTACTGACCACACTGAGTCAGACCGCTGCGTTTCTTCACACCAAAGACTTACGTCTGTGATTAACCCCCCAAAAAAGTATGAAAAAAACCCCCACGTTCCTGCATTCACCAGTTTATCAAAACCAGAGTGTTTCGTGAGTCACTAAAACTAAAACCGGTGGCTAAAATCAGAACAACATTCAGACCCATGCCAGAAAACAGATGAGGATTCTTTTTTTTATTTACCTGAATGAGACTTTATTATGTATTATGGGGACTTTTGTCTTTTGTATTGGTAGAATTATAGGACACACAAGTACCATGGAGCCTCTAAGAACATTTTTTTCTTTTAAGATTAATGGGGAACTTTTTTTTTCTTGTTTTTTTTTTTTAGATCATCTAAAAACATTTTCTTAATTCTGGAGAGGTTTGATTGTTTGTTTAGATTATTGTATAGATTTTCTCTTTTTTTTAGGTCCCTGGAGGATTTAATTGTTTTGAGATTTGAGTTTTAATTTTTTTTTTTTATTAATTTTTTTTTTTTAGATAATTGATAAATCATATATTTTTTTTAAGATCCTCTAAGAACTTTTTTTTTTTAACTTGGAGAGGTTTGTTTAGATCATTGTATAGATTTTTTTTTTTTTTTTTTTTTTAGGTCCCTGGAGAATTTAATTGTTTTGAGATTTTTTTGTTTTTAGATGATTAAAAAAAATCTTACTTTTTTTTTTTTTTTTTTTTTTTTTTTTTTTTTTTTTTTTTTTTTTTTTTTAGATCCTCTGAGAATTTTTTTTTTTTGGTCCTAAATCTAAAGCAGTAAGCTGGTAGTTAATATATTCCTGACTCTGGATCCACCTTGACCCTGACCAGTAGAAACCTGTTCCTCACTGTTAATAAATGAAAGTGGAGTTCAGTGTGACTGTGTGCTGCATCTCATTCTGAATGGATTTATTCAGAAACTCTCACGTTGCCTTGGTTCAGGAGATCCTCTGTTCTGTTGATCTAACAGTCTGCTGAGGTTATAAAAACCTTCTCGTCTTGATTATCTTTTCATCACCGTGTGCGTGTGTGTGTGTGTGTGTGCGTGTGTACTTAACAGCTTTACGTTGGCAGGACGTTTTGTCCCCCCCCCCCTTGTCTCCTTTTCCTTTAGCTTTTTATCTCTTTTTTTTTTTCTCTTTTCTCGTTTAAAGAGACCAGGTTCCGATTTCAGGAGGATCAGAGGTGTGTTTACTTTCGCCATCTGAACGTCAGACCACACAGGTTGCTTTGGTGGGATAATTAGAGATGGTGAGGGGAATTCTGGGAATTCTGGGACGTGTGTAAATACACCGGCTTTTGTTTTGTGCAAACACCTTCATTTTTTTCTGAGGTTTAATTAATGACTGGGAAATGTTTAGGGTTTTTTTACTGCTTTTACTTCATTTATATTATTATTAAAATCCCAAACATGTTGTGGTTCAGTCGTATTTAATTACAGGATGGGATGCAAGTCCTGTTTTTAGTGTTCAGCATCAGGAAAAAAAAAGAAAAATTTTTTTTTTTTAGTGGCATTTAAATAAATTTAGACACGTTTTAGCAGCGACTGTTCTATTTGAGCGTGTCCTAAAGTGAACGTGTTTGTGTGCCTAAGCATTTTGTGTTGTAAATTTAATTCTGGACTTGTAAGACTAGTTTTTGCTCATTCTTAAATTTTGACTGACGCTTGTTTGGCTGTAATTCAACATTCCTTCAATTTGTCACCTGCCGCCGGATTTCTACCGTTTTTAAAACTAGTTATTAACATATTCATCATCCTGAATATTATGTCATTTGAATATATTTTGTGCGTGTGCGCGTGCGTGTGCGCGTGCGGTTTGGGGGTGGGGTTACAGGTTTGTATGTTTGTCGGAACCTCAAGTCCCCACTAGGATTGAAATTCCTGATATTTTTCCTAACCAACAGGGCAGCCGTGACTCGAGGTAACCAGTACCTGACAAGACTGAATGACTGAAGTACCCTTGAGCAAGGCCCCAAACCCCCTAACTACTCCCTGGCTGTTGTAGATAGGGGCTGCCCCCTGCTCCAGGCAGGTGTGTTCACTGCCCATAGTGTGGTGTGTGTTCACTAGTGTGTGTGTTTCACTGTACAGATGAATTAAAGGTGGAAGTCAAATTCCTCTGTGTGCAAACACAGTAGGTCAATAAATAGACCTCACTTTGACTTTGACACTGTCAGCACATTCTGCTGGTTCCTATATAAAAAAAGTGACAGAAATTGAAAAAAAGTGCCAAAAAGTCGCCTTTTCATTACTGATGTTGAGGTCAGGTTTGGGGTCAGATGTGGCGTTAATTAGCTATTTTTTATTTTTTATTATTGTGGCTGCATCTAAAATGTCATACAAAGCCGTTTGCTCTTTCGGTACGTCAGTGTGCAGTACGCACGTGACCACCTACGTGCCATTTTCTCCAATGTCATGTGACACAAGTTACATCAGTAATCATTTTAAAATCGAACAAAATATTTACTTTGTGCGTTTTTTCTGCTTGTAATGTTACGAGCAGCTTTGTAAACAGTCGACTGCCTGCGTTCAGCCATTTTTTTCTTCTTAAACGTTGAAACGCTTTCGCAGCACTTGTTGAATTATAGGATTGATTATCAGACCACAGTTTGTTGTGTTCACATATTTTTAAATGTCTCCTGATCTACATCATCATCCGGGGACTTTCTAATGCATTTCATTATAGATGTACACGACTTAGAATACATGTCTATGGAAAATCATATCAAGAATAGTAACGTGCGTGCGTGCGTGCGTGTGTGTGGGGTTCATACATCGTGCATCTGGAGGCTTTAATGTTTTCAGTCCTGTGGCGAAATGGCTCTGTTCCTTCGTATTTAACACTTAAGCCGCAGCTCCTCGAACATCCCTGTGATGTTTTGACCTCCAAGCCACTAAGGGTCAAAGGTCACGGCTTTGAGGTTGCTGGTGTGTTATTGCACAGGATGGCGATTGTGCCCTCGAGCGTTTCGGACAAGATTCGACTTGCCAGACGTGAATCGCGGCCATCTGGACATGAAAAGGCGAAGGAACGCAGGAGCGGTGCCACGGGGCTTCCTCATTCAGCACATCAGCACTTATAGTGCGACGTGTCGACTCGGCACTTCTTTGGCGTGATTAATGATGATGAAACGTAACTATAAATATAACTCGCTTTTTACAAAGAGTCAACCTTCAGATCTTTCTGGAATGTTACTTTCCTGACTGGGAGGAATTAGACAGCTGAACAAAGACTTTAAATAATTTTTTTTATTATTTTTATTTTGTTACTGAGACCCAGAAATAAGGAAAAAAAAAACTGAAGAGACGAAAAGAGAGAACGAGTCAAAGTTCTGAGATGAGAAAAGAATTTACACTCTTGGACTAAACTAATAAAAAAAAATGAAAATAGGAATAAAAACCAGAACTGAGAAAATAATATAAAAAAATATAAAAAAAACCAAAAAAAACCCTGAAAATTAAAATAATAATAATAATGAGGTTCTGAAACGAGAAGAACTGAAACCGGGAAATGAGTAAAAAAGATAAAAAGGAGGAAAAAAGAGTAAATAGAATTAAAAACTTGAGTTGAGAAAAAAGAAAAGAAAAGAAGAACGAGTTTAGACTGAAGGAACAGGTGACCAGGAGTGAAAAAACTGGGACAAGTGGTTTTTGTTTTTTTTGTTTTTTTTTTTTTTAAGAAATTACAATAGAATAAATCAGTAACTGAAAGTCAAGTGAACCTCTCATTGACCACTGTATTTGTTCACACACACAGGAGTTTGACATCTGGATTTAACCCACTTGTGCAGTGAAACACAGAAGTGAACAAACACACTTGCCCTGACCTGTGGGTCGCCCCCTACACTAACCTCACTCACGGGCACTTCAGTTGTGTCTTGTCCGTGTAGGGAATCGAACCGAGGATCTCGCTGGTTCATTAACCACAAGCCCACGGCTGCCCCCTCGCTGTGGCTGATGTTTGGAGCAGTTGGAGCAGTTGTGTATCCGTCCTCATGAAAACTGAGATTGTATGAGGTAGAATGATTGAGGACGAGTCCAAAAGGGGGCGGAGTCGAGATGGTATTGTGGCGTCACCGCCAGACATGAAAGTTAGTTTAGATCCACGTTGTGGTTTATGGCTTTACAAATAAAAACATGGCTTTAATCACAGAAGCCAGCATGAAGGTCTGTCTGTCTCTCTGTCTTACTGTCTCTGTCTCTCTGTCCCTTTTTCTGTCTCTCACTTACTCTACTTGTCCCTCTCTCTCTGTCTTTTTCACTCTGTCTGCCTGTCTGTCTCTCTCTCTCTCTCTTTCTGCTTGTCTAACTCTGTCTGTCTCTCTTCTGTCTCTTACTCACTCTATCTGTCCCTCTCTCTTTCTGTCTGTCTCTCTCTCTCTCTCTCTCTCTCTGTCTGTCTAACTGTCTGTCTCTCTGTCTGCATGCCTTTTTTTCCTGTCTGTTTATTTACTTCCCCTTTCTTGATGAACGTGTTCATCAAGACTTTGTAGCTTACACTCCCTTCACTGGGCTGCTTATCACACACACACACACACACACACACACACACACACACACACACACACACACACACACACACACACACAGTAATGGAGAGCTCTGATAGTATCAGCAGCTGCACAGACAGAACATCAAAGCACCATAGCGGTCTCGGTGCCCGAGCGCCTGAGCTCAGAGGATGGCGAGAATGGATGGCATGTTCCTCTCTCAACTGGCTGGAGATGGAGCTCTGATAAACCATTAGAGAGATGAAAAGAGACTGACGTAAAAGAAGAAAGAGAATAGAATATTAAACCACGCCAAAGCAGTCCGACAGCTGCGTCGACACTCGGGTGGTGACGGGACACACAGAGTTTATCAGTTACAGCTGAAGTAAGAGAATGAAGAGACAAATAGAGGATGAATGAAGGGGTTAATTAGGACTTGTAGTAATGAAGGAGAGGCAAAAGAAGGAACAGAGGTGAAGAGGTGGTGTTTGGCATATGGATGAATAAGTGAAAGAAAAGTGATTCATGTAAGGTTTGGAGCCAAATATGAAACTAGGAAATGGAAAAAAAAAAAGAGCAAAGGAAGATGAAAAGAGGACAGAAGCTGAGACCTGGAAATGAGTGGGGGGGGAAAAAAGGCAAAAAGAAAAAAATGAGTCGAAGTTCAAAGAACTCCAATTAATCTAGTATGAAAACAACAAGAGAGGGAAAATATGTGAAGAATTGAGGATCAGAAATAAAATGAAAAAATAAAAGGACTGAATCTCAGAGTTGGACTGAAGCAAGTATGTAAAAAAAAAAAAAAAAAAAAAGTTCAGTTGGACACCAAAAGAAAAAACAGAGTCTGAGAGAACCAGAAGGAAAGAAAGAATGAAGAGAGAAAGAAAAAAAGAATAAATTAAAAAAAGAAGGAATGTGAGTAATAGAAAGTAGGAAAGCTAGAAAGAAAGAGGAATTAAAGATGTGTGTGTGTGTGTGTGTTGGGGGGAGAGAGAGAGAGAGAGAGAGAGAGAGAGAGAGGGAGGTGCGTAAAGGATCTGAAGGTGATATCAGCGCTACACATCAGCGTGCCGGAGATGCCTGGGATGGACGTACACTGGGTCTGGAAGGCGGTGAATAGACTCCTCTGTAGGGGTGATGATGGAGAGTTCAGGCTTATGAAGGTGAACGAAAGGAGCGAGGGATGAGGGTCGATACAAAAGAGCCTCTGTTCATCCCCGGCTTTTATTTTGACAGTCGAGTTGCTCTTCTGGAGCGTCGTGTAAACTGTAGAGATCATGAAACCAGCAGAACGGCGTGGTGAAGTGTGTGTGTGTGTGTGTGTGTGTGTGTGTGTGTGTGTGTGAGAGAGAGAGTGTTTGTGGGTGTGTGTTGTGCGGTTGGTAATGAGTCTTATTTGAACATCAGGACGATGTAAACACACGGTTGTTGCTATGGTGACCTTTTTTATGAGTACTTAACGGAAGGAGTCTCCAGTGTCAGTGCTTTAGTACCATATCAGGTTGTGTTGAAGACAAATGAGTGATCGGACGCTCGCGGTCTTCATGACACGGGCAATGATGCGAGCGAACCTTTTTCCGTGGGCGGATCCGAATCCGAACGCAGCTATAAACAGATCAAACGAGTGACGCGGTTCTTTAATTGTCTCGTTCTAATTGTCGGCAAATTGCTGCAGTTAGGAGAGGAATAAAACGCTTCAGGACAGACTGATGTCGGAAAACAAGCAACTTTTTGGCGAAGTCGACAAAGTAACTCCGCCCACTGGTTTAATTCTCCAGTTAAATTCTGGTCAGTGTTTGAATCGTCTCAAATGACGATTGACAAATTTAATGAAATGACAAATTTAAGGCGTGTCCGAGTGGTGTTTAATCTGCTTTCTGCAATGTGGGTTTATTGTTTTGCTAGTCGTTTCTATGCTAGCTGGTTAGCCAACATGAAAATACTAATATGAAGAGAGAGAGAGAGAGAGAGGGCGAGAGAGAGAGAGACTCTGCCTTGCTTTGTTAAAGACATTGTAATGAGCTAATTAGCTAATGCTAGTCAGGTATGTAACAGTGATTCAGACTATTTCTAGTTGGAAAAAACACTTCAGTAATGATTGACTATGAAATCGCCCCCAAAAAAATGTGAGTGTGTGAGTGTGTGAGTGTGTGAGTGTGTGAGTGTGTGAGTGTGTGAGTGTGTGAGTGTGTGAGTGTGTGA
>JAOVVF010000028.1:2161711-2176604 GCA_028565595.1 Duopalatinus emarginatus
CCCTAGTGTTCACTGGTGTGTGTGTTTCACTGCACGGATGGGTTAAATGCGGAGGTCACATTCCTTCTGTGAGCAAACACAGTAGGCAAATAGTTCACTTTCATTTATTAAGCTGTGAATCAACTTACTGGTTCACTCAACGAGTTTGTCTCCAAACCTGGCGAACTCTCTACAGAGACACCATTTTATGTTCTCCTACAGGTCCCAAAAAAAGGCTGTCTCAATTATTAGACATGAAAAGCTGACTACTGAGATTATTCTGACCGAATATTGAGGGAGCTCTGTGTGCTGCCTCAGAAAAGCTGGGAAAGCGGCGCAATCCCAGCATTCAGTGCATCGCTACTCTCACTGAAATGTCTACTTTGGTGGACGTGAGTGAGTGAGTGAGTGAGTGAGTGAGTGAGTGAGTGAGTGAGTGAGTGAGTGGGTAAGTGAGTGAGTGAGTGAGTGAGTGAGTGAGTGAGTGCGTGGTACGGACAGTAAAGTTATTTTTAAATGTAAATATCCTGACTTGGTTTTGAGACAGACCCACTGACTTGTTTACCTATATCAGGCTTACAGACGTCCTGGTTCACAGACGTACTGAATTAAATACTGACTGACTGACTGACCCAGGTTACTTGTTTAATTTCTGACTTGCCGAGTAACTAATGACTCATTCATTCATTTGTTCACTTACTTCTGCAGTGCTGCTTTACACTTTCTCTGACACAAACACCAGGCAGAACTGGTGCCTACTTGAGAGGTTATTTTTAAAGGTGACGCTGAAAATGTTAGAAATTCCACAGAACAGTACACGAGTCATTTGTGAAATCTTATAACAATATTGTTGGCCGAGAACCGGAGTCCTGAAATGAATTATTATACGCTGCGATCATACGCAAACTTTCCAACAATCACAAATCATTTAGCCATAAATACCGAACCTTCACTATCGGGGGTCTTAATACTTCACAAGGCATACTACAGTGACAATGTGGTATTTTGTCTGTGTGTGGAGCCAAAGAAGAGTATTTATGATCCTGGACAGATATATGTTCAGAGATTTTATGAGTATGGGATCCCATGTGGCATGACTAAGATCTCCTCCAAGTCTTTTCAGCTGTACCATGACGTCGTGGAAGCAACTGTTTTTAAAATGATCCGGCAGAAGAAGCAGATTTCAGCCTCTCACCCTGGAGTCTGGTTACTGACTGGCAGTGATGACATTGGGAGAAAATTGGGGTTTTGTTCCCTTTTAATTCTGTTAAAAAAAAAAAAAAAACAACAGGATTTTGTGCACCAAATATTCAGCATACAGACGACATAGTTCAATAAAGCAGTGAGTAAATTATCAGAGCCAAACTTGGAGCATATTTATGACAACATGCAAATTTATTTTTCTTTTTTCTTTTTTTATGAATTATATCCCTTTATTCTATGAATCCTATTTAGTTTAAAAACATTTACATTTCATTCTATATAATATATAATTTTATGTTTACATCTCATACCCCCAAAATATCATGTGGCACAACCATCTGGGGAAATGAACAAACAAAATTTAAGTATTAAAAAATGTGTTTCAATGGTAATAAAATCAAGCCACAGTATTTTATTTTTCAATTTATCTTTAAAATCTTTGAACTAAACCAAATGTTTCAAATACTAATAGTTTTCAAGACGTTGACATCATTGAGAAATTTTGTATGTTCCCAAATGTCAGTGTGGTGCAACCAAAAAATATGGGACTTTTATTTTGAAGTGAAGAGGTAACAACAGTAAACATATAATATAATATTGTTTTATTCAGAGAAGTGACAATACTGTTTAATTAGTATTATATTAATATTATAATTATTGATAAATAGTTCTGTTGAACTCAAAGTTAGACTGGAACATTTGTGTCATTTGGTACAACCAGTAGAAAACTAGGACAATGTTATTTTATAATAAAACTAAATAATGATAAGGTTATATGTGTGAAAACGCTAGCAAAGACAAAAGCTAACACAGACATCCAAGTGAAATCCTGTAGCTTAAAATAAATAGAAGAAAAATCTGTCATTTTTTTTAAATGTTGGGTTGCGCCATGTGACACTTTTTTTAGGAGGTGAAGTTAAAAATAGATCGAAAATTATTTAAACACTTAAAAATTGTTATTAAACAATTAAGACTTGTTTAAACACACTGCTCTAATAAAAAAAAAGTTATAATATTTGCATTACATCCATTTATAAAAGACCTTTTTCTTTTTGAAGCTATGTTCGTCACTGAAGCTTGCGTCATTTTCTGGTTTATCAAAAGTGCAGCCCTTTGGATCCATGGAGCAAAAGAAAGCTGATGTAATGGCTTTGAGAAAAGCTCCCAGTAGAGTTAAACCTCTCCCTCTTTTCCTCCTTTTGTGTCCTTCGCGCCCTCTCGCTCCTTTTTCTTTCTTCATCAAAAAGACGCGTATGCTAGGATCGTTTTCATTAAGCACCGCGATCATCACTTTCCGTCCTAATCGTCGCTCTAACTTCAATGTTTAACATTTTGAAATGGTTTATAAAAGTTTCTGATTTGGTTTTGTCTTGTTTGGAGTTTGGTTGGTGCACGAAAGATAGCATGAGAGGGGTGTGTCAGTGAGGGGAGGGGCTTTAGAAAGAGAAAAGAGAAGCGAAATCCCTGCCTTGGCACCCACACACACACACACACACACACACACACACACACACACACACACACACGATCCCGCCTCTTTCCCCGTACTGCACAAACTACAAAAGAAACCTGTAACCCCTCCAGATTGCTTATAGTCGAGTATCAAAGACGTGCTTAGCTCTAGAACAAGACCTCAGTGGAGGAGGGGGGGGGTCCCAGTACAAACGGTGCTTGGCCCCCTAAGAGTTAATCTGCTCCACAGTGCCTCCTCCTTCACTCTTCTCTTTTGTGTGGAGGAAAATCGGTATTACCGACTTGTCAGATCTGATGCTCGTCTGTGGAGGAGTTGACAGTTGGGGGGGTGGGGGTTTGGTGGGGGGGAGTAACAGAAAACGCTTTAGGTGCAGCGAGGGTTTAACTCGAGTCCTTTAAGGGAGACGATTCTAACAGATTCATTGATCATTGGTGTAATATTGGAGTAAAATGGTGTAGGGGTGACTGATATGATGCACATCACGCATGTATATTTATATCACGATGTTTAGGTTTAAACTGTTGGTCAAGTGTCAGTCAGGTCCAATTAAAACGGACTTTTCGTTTAATTGTGTATTTTCTACAGAATAAATATATTTTAGTTATTACATTTGTGTTATATTTAACAAAAAACGTAATAAATAAATATGTAATTTTATATAATATGTAAAATAAATATAAAACTATACAAAACTTATTATTAATATTATTATTATTATTATTATTAATATTATTATTATTATTATTATTATTATTATTATAAAGAAGCAGTCTTGTGACTGGAAGATTTCCGGTTCGATCCTTGCAACAGACCTGCTAATAAAAAAATTATTACATTTAAAAACAAATTATAAAAAGATAGCATGATATCCACAGTATATTGTGACTATCTGTCTGTTTGTCTGTCTATAATTATAAAAATGATTTGGCCAGATGTTGATGTTACTTGGATCAGAAGCACAATGGTTTTCCATGTGCTTGGATCACTGGTCCGTATGAGTTCAGAGATCGATTTTTGATTCATACTGAGCCAGAACCTAATTGTAGATAATCCGTTTTTCAAAACCTCTACGGTTTCGTTTTGTATTGTCTTTAAGAATGTGGTGCTGGTGTCATTTTTGGATGAATAACCTACTGTGTTTGTACTTTCTCATGCAAGACAAGAGAAGAAAATCTCTGCCTTCCGACTTTCCTCTTTTTCCTTTCCAGCCATGGCATGAATACAGCGAATCCCGTTTTTGAAGTTTGTCCAAATAGCTTCCGGCTCTCCTGTGCATGGCAGCCAAGGTTCTCCCTCAAGGAATATAACCGGAGACCTGGACCGCTCCGACCAGCTCCCTGCCTTTCCTTGCCCTGCTCCAGGAAATGGCCTCGCTTTGTTTATTCACATTCCCATTTCCTCTAGAATATGATCAGGCCGTTGAGTCGTATAATTCCTGGAGCAAGGTTTACTTCAGTTCCTTGTGAAAGGTGATAGCTATACTATTCAAAACAAGAGGAAAAAGAATCAAGAGCCTAAGGCGGATGGTGGTGGTGGTGGTGGTGGTGGTGAAGGGGGGGGCTTCCTCGCTTCAGACTTGATTTAGTGCACTTCAAACTCTATCCAGTAGCAAAGTCTTTTCCTGAGTTCTTGGCTCGACTCTCAGGGGCTACCAGATCTCTGTAAATGCTTGCATGTCTTTTTTTGTATAATCTTGATGTAAAGACCAGTCCAACCCAATCCAACCCAATCCAATCTAACCCATGTGTTGCTCCTAACCTTTCAAGAACCCATTTGAGATACTATTCGTGGTTCTCTGGGGCTCAACGCAGGTCAAGACTTCCTTCCCTTTCTAAGGATAGTGTCTCGTAAAAACATTGTCCAGGTAGATGAAACCAGGTCCAAGTAACAGGAAGGATGTCTCAACCCAGAGGTAATAGCAGGGATTCAGGCATGCTTGGGGGGCTGGGGTGGTGGTGGTGGTGGTGCTATATTCCTTCTTAGCCTTTGACTGCCTGATTTTCCATGACCGCAGATTCTTAAACCCTATCATTCAACCCAGGTTTATCTCTGTAACTCGAGACCGTGTGACTTCTGAGGAAGAAGCTAACATTTAAGAGGTTCCTGCTGCGATTGGTTGAAAGGTTCACCACCCTCTGCTCATGTCTGGTGTCTGACGATGGACCCAGGATTTGTTTGACTGACGGCTAGGCTTGGCACAGAGATCGTCGAGATCCCCTGGTGGATAAGTGGCTGCATGACCTCGACCTGGTCTGTTTCAGCTAAGCTTTTCACAGCTGAGCCAACTGCTATGCACATGGGGGGAGGGGGGGAGGGGGGGAGGAGGAGGTCGAGGGGTTGGGCAGAGTTATGTATGTGTGAGGTTGTCAGGGAACGGGTGGATATTTTGACAAGTGTTTCTCTTGGGACCTTTTGATTCTGTTCGTTGCGAAAACAAGGTGAAATTGAAGAGCGAAAGAATCTCCTCGTGATGTTGAATTTGGAAATTTACAGTCTTCAGGTCCTCGCGGAAAAAAAGCAGGAGGAATGACGGCACAGTTCAGGAGCACGACTGCTCAGACTGGGTTTTATTTCGACCCGCTGAGCTGTGAATAATCCACTAAACAATGACTAGAGAGAGAAACCCGAATGAATGGTGGCACAGAAATTGTGTTGTAATGCTAACATGCTAACACGGACACCAAATGAGGCTGGCTGGTTGAGGCCGAGTGCACATTTTTTTTTTCCCAAATCTCTGAATTCCTTGTTCATTTTCTCATAAAACACATGCCAAACCTAGCGATTATGTGATTTCCTCATTATTTTTCTATAGCTGTATCATTTGGGGTCATTTGGATAGTCAGGATCGTCTGTTCTGCCAAGAGAACTGGAAACCGAGTGCAAGAAGTAGCCTGTCGCTTGTCTTGGCGAACATTCGGACATGACGTGCCAAATGACTTCTTATAGAAGTGTTAACATTTTGCCCTCACCTGCCAACACATCATTTATATTGTGTGAGCAGACTCGCACAGGAAGCAGCCGTTAAACCTGGTGGTGTAGCTGCAGACACTCGAAATTATTCAAGGACTGAGAAATCGGGGCTGGTCCGAGGCGCTAGGCTGAACAATCGCCAAAGACATAATCCTCGACGTCAACATGCATCTTGACTATTTTATCAGCAGGTTGTCCTCTGGGATGATGGACCCTCATCCTAGCTTTTATTCCTTGGCTTGTCTGTCGTGGCTTCACTGGCACATTGGTGTTTGTGCAGTTGCTCATTCCGTAGAAGGTCATTCTGTCTGGTTGGGGGTGATGGAGAAGAGTAGTGGGAATGGTCAGAATGACCCCTCTGTCATACTTGGAGGGCCTGTCGGATCAGCCCAGTCATCTCCAGGCTTTACTAACCCTTTGTAGAAGCCTGCCAAGAAGATGTAAGGCATACGTAAAAGGACAGAGTTGTAGATGATGTAGGTCAACATGTTTGGGAAGGTCGAGGGTTGAGGTATGAGTATGGGAATCGGTTGTGTAGTTCTGGGTGCCAGTGTTTATTGCAGTAAAAATGTGCGATAGTGCGTTACTTTATACAGGAAGACGTGGACTCCACGAGGCTTTCTGAAGGTGTGCTGTGGCTTCTGGCACCAAGATGTTAACAGTCTTTCAAGTCCTGTATTAGCCATGGATTGGACAACATGTTGGAGACGTTGGACATGTTTGTCCGTCCCACAGATGCTTTGGGAATTGAGATCTTAAGGTCATATCGACACCTTGAACTCGGTCATGTTCCCCAGACCAAAACATTTTTTGTCTTTGGACCTCTCTTAGTAGGTACACTTGCCCATTTTTCCTGCTTTCAACACATCAAATACAAGAACTGACCATTCACATATATATTCAAGATTCAAAGTTTTATTTGTGACATACATAGTCATACACGGTACAACCTGCAGTGATAGAAGGGTACAGTAAAATGTGTGTGTGTATATGTATGTATATATATATATATATATATATATATATATCCCATCGCTTGAGAGGTGCCTCTGATAATCTCATGCCCTGTCAGTGGTTTTAAAGCTGTGACTGATTTGATGTTCACCGCTCTGCCTAAATTACAGCCAGTAGCTTTAGTATTGGTATTAGCCGTTTTTCTTAAACCTCTCCTGTGTTTGTTGCTAAGCCCTCAACAAGATTCTCAACATGTCAAACATCATCTTTCATGTCTACGGTTTTACTTTTTACCCCGCACTTCTCTTTCTATTTCCTGAGCCTATTATCTCACCTTGTTTTTCCTCCCCTAATGTTATCCTTGGGCTTTGGTGGCAGGTTTCGTCTGCCATCTCCAGTCGCCGGAGCTCTGCTGTGTTTCGCTGCTTTAATCGCATTCCAACAGGCTGGGCAGTGGCTTGCTCTGCATTCCACAACTCTGGGGGTTTTCCAAAAGCCTGACGCAGGCATTCGGCTCTGCCACAACCTTCAAAGCTACAGACGAACTTCAAAGGCGTCGCTGAGGCTAGGTGTCGATGACTCCAGTCCTGCTCGGTTCAGATTTGGCCGCCTCCTGAACTTTAGGAATGGTCCTAGGAGATATCCTGACCTGTTCATGTACCTTACTCGAACATAAATCACGTCATGTTTATGACTGTGTACAGGTTGTTGTTTTTTTTTCAGTATGCGAGTTAAGCATGCCGTGGTAAAGTGCACGACAAGAGTTTAGCCCTGTGCTGGGTCTTAATAGTGCAGCTGGAGGTCAATAGTAGTTTCGTCATAGATAATTATAGGTGAGATCAAAAATGCTTTGGGGTAAAAGGCTGGGTGATGTGATTTTTATTTTTAAATAAATGAAATTACAGACTGAGTGAAAATTTATTGGTTACTTATTTATTATTTGTTGTTATTTACTATAGTGTTTAAATTGGGGTTTTTTTGGGTTGTTTGTTTTTAATATGTATATAAGAAAAAAATATAAGATAAAAGTTAAAAAAATAACAAAAATAAGAATGTAAGAAATGTAATAAAAAATAAAAAATATATATTTATTATTAGAATATTTTTTGATATAATATTTATTAAAAACATTATTGTTGTTATATATAATAACAAAACATATTAAAAATAATCTAATTAAAAGCATTTTTAAAAAACTAGAAAAAAAATAATTTAAAATGTACGAATGCCTTCTAAGAATAATTTATATATATATATATATATATATATATATATATATGTTGTGTGTGTGTGTGTGTGTGTACGTTATTGGTTGGTTATTCATTTTCAATGGAAATGTCCTTAATACATTCTGCTTTATGGAAAGTTCCAGAGCCAAACTGCTAAAATCTCAATCAGGTGAAGTCGTGGCACATCTTCCATTCTGTATTCTCATTATCTGTTTGGTACAGTAGTCATGTTTCACTCTTTGAAGTGACTGAGAAAGTTGAAACTGATCCCGTCCTGGGCTTATGGGAAGGCTATCTCCTTTGCACCATTGATGGTTTAAATCTCTACTCATTGTAGAAGTCCCCCAGTGCCAGGTTCCACGCATGCCTGAAGCTGTCACCCCACAGGCTCACGCCTGCATATTTGAATATTTACATGATATTAAGTGTCTGCTCCGAGCGTTGTCTTCTAATGCCCAAATCGCAGCGCTTGTTTGTTTGTGCGGTATCTATGGAGACGGCATGCGGCAGTGGTTTTTGAGGGAGATGCTAATAGGCGACTCCGTAAAGCGGGGAGTGGTTAAAGTCCCGTTCGTATGCCAACCATCCCGAAGTATTTCCTCACTCGGATTGCCGCGGTGTTGCGCGGGGGAGGGTTTGAATCTGTCCTTGAAATACTTGACGCTTCGCACGGATCAGGCTGCGGTCCTTTTAGCCTTTTAGCACAGCCGCCACTCTCACGTTGCTGCTTAATGGGTTATGATGTCACCACTTGTGTGGGGCTTGAATTCATCTGCCTTTCAAGCAAATTGTGGGTTGTTGGGAGGTGTTTTTTTTTTCTTTTTTTGGCCAGGGTACAAGTTTTGCAACTGTGGTTCCATCGTTTTTTGTCAGCAGGACAAAGGAGAGGAAGTCTCCTGCATTGAAAAAGGGACTAGGCTCCTTTTTTCTGAGATAATATTACACTGTAAGAGCAGGCCCCACCTGCAAGGCTTCTCCAGCTGCCACTCTGAAACTCTATCTTCTCTCTCTCCTCTCTCTTCAAGGCAGCCATCCCCTTTGAAGTTATTTCCAGTGCTTGGGAAACTAGAAGACATAGGCAATCGTGGGGAGGAAAGCTCCTCCCTCTCGTCTCCTCCTCTTTTTCCCTCTCTCTCGCTCGCTCGTTCTCTTATTCCATCTCCGCCTCTGACTTTTAATAGGCCAAGCCCTCATAGTGTTTGTTTTTGGGTTCTGTCACTTGTGTTATAGATACATATATATATATATATATATATATATACACACCCAGGGTCCACCCAGAATTTCACATCAATGCCATGTCAGCTGGCACAGAAACTGCAAACCAAAACTGAGACGGAGTGAAAGCTTGATACCGTGAAAGTTTGGTACCGAGGGGGGAAAAAAGATACAAACGGAAAGACATATAAAGGAAGTGTGAAAGATAAATAGATCTGGCACACAGCGATGTGGCAAGTGGCAGCTGTCCCATCTGGGGTTTGTTGCACTATTCTGATAGACAAACCAGACTAGCTCTGGAGTCTCTGTGGGTATCTCGTGTTTGGATAAGTGGGACAGAGTTCAAACAACACTCACCAAAAGGAAACTGGCAGTGGAACCGATCGAGTCCTTGCCCTCCCTGTGATCTGAGGATATGTTATTGTGAGCGATGCCCTCAGTTCTTGCAAGTGAGCTAGTCCTAGAAGTATGCAGCAGCTGAAAAAGGGGGCGAGGGTCAAACAGAAGACATTACTCACACGTTTTTTTTTTTGTTTTTTTTTAAAAGCCGGATACACAAGGTCCTTTTCAGAAGGCACAGTTGATGATGGAGCTGCTTTTCTGTCAGTGTATTTACTGCTGCAGAAGGGCATCCATCTCAAACGCAGCATGCTTTGGCCTTGCTCAAGGATGTCTTGATCGGTGCGGCTCTGGTTTGCAGGAACTCTCACTGCTTTATCTCCATCACTGGTCTGGTTGTAGAGATATCACAGATTGCACCGAGATGGTGTAAAACTGTCTCCCATTGGTGGAAGTGGTGGAAGTGGTGGTGATGCCGCAGCCACCCGTGGTCCAAAGATATCCAAAGAATTGGTCGTGCTGTCCAGGTCGGAGGCACAATGTTGAAGACTCCTGGCGTTAGCTGATCGTAGCTTTTGTGGGAACAGGGGAAGTGGTTTTCCTCGAGTGTTCAGATGCCCTGTGACGTGCAAATTATGAGAGATAGTTTAAAAAGATAGGGCAGTGTTGAGTCAGGGCAAAGGCCAAGTTTGTATCCCAGTGTCCCTGGCATGCTGGGTCTTGCACAGGTTCCTTTGCTCTTCTCATTGGGATTTAACCAACTGGAAAATCCTATCTAGTCTGGTTGGCGTCTTGTCTCGCAGAAAGCTTGTTCTAGGCTTCACTCTCTCACTTGGTAGTTGTCGGACAATTGGATAGAGCTATAGCTAATTGGCAGATAACCAGATTGGGACATCATCTTGAGTATGTTCATATGTCTTCTTCTTTTTTACTAATTCCAATTTTCCAAGCTTGTACCATCCACTGGGAATACTGGATGATGGTATCCAAGCATAGGAAGAACATTACTGTTCGGCTTGCATTTGTCAAAAAGATATCTCTACTCTTTAGTGTATGGTGAAGAAGGCCAAATATAAAGGGAATGCTTGCTCAAGGGAGAAGCTCTCAGGGAGGGGGTGATTTTCAGTGAGACCCTGAAAAGCCCTTGTGCAGCTGCTGTCTGATAGCATAGCGACACAGCTAAGTTCAGCGGAGCGCGGAGCTCTTGGGCTTATTTGAAAAGCTCTCGGCCATGTTTAAAAGCTGTCCTGAAAGTGCAGGCCGAGGCCATGGCTGCTCTAAGTGGCCGAGGGCCCATGGGGCTTGCTGCTGTCTTTGATCAAATATTCCCCCACCTCTCCTGGCAGGACAGTTTGTTATTCCAGGAAATCCTCCTCGTTCCCTTGTGGACAAGAAGGCGGGGGCAGCTGGGTGATGGGCATTGGGTTGGAATTGGGGGAGACAGAGAGGGTATTGGTGTGTGTGTGTGTGTGTGTGTGTGTGAAGGGAGGGTGTGTTTGGTGTAGTCGGCAGGATGAGGAACATATCTGGAGAGAGAGAGAGAGGTCATGGCGAGAGGTTTTATTACATGGGTTGGATACACTCGCTGCCTTGTGGGTGTGAATGATGTAGTCGTGTATCCTCGTGAAACTGTAATTTTTTTTTTTTTTTATGGCCTCTACCCTGGACTGAACAAGCACGCCTCATTTATTACTGCACCAAGCCTAACGTTTTACAAGTGTTGTGAAATTCAGCATGACGGTTATTAAGGCATGTATTCCATCCAGTGTCTGTTAAGCTTTACTGAGTGTTTAATAGAATTAAACCTGCGTGGATGGGTTGGTGCATGTCTCATGACTTTTTTTTTTTTTTTTTTTTTTTTTTTTAATGTGGTTTTTCCAACCCCATGGATCGACTTGTCGGGCCTGGCGAGGTTCTATTATATGGAGGGAAGTAGTATCCTGTTCACACGTGATTTGCTTTAATGTATAATTTGTACATTGTCAACACGTGGGGTGGGGTCTGGTGGGGTGGGGTTTGGTGTAAGGGTGCGGAAAAAATCAATACCTTAAAGAATCGCGATTCCTGATGATTCTGAATTGATTCAAAATGCCCAAAAAATGATTTTAAAATGTGTTTAAGTTTTATTTTTTGCCGCTCCTCCTCCCGAGCGTACTGCATGTCATATCACATGTCCACTGGGCCACCGTAGAAGACGGCCGTCTAGACCACAGTAATGCACTATGACTTTAAAGTCTGTGTTTTATTTTCAGTTAAAGTTTAATGCACTGTCATAGACTGAAGTCTGTGTTTACTTTTGTATTCATATATTTTGTTTTGTATTCAATATTTTCATGTTATTTGTTTATTGATAGAAAAATTCAGAAAGCTAAGTGAACCTAATACTGGTCATTTTAATTACAGAATTTTATCACAATCCTGTTCTTGGTATAAATATAAAATGATGCAAAAAAGATTTGATACAGTAAGGAACCTAAAAGTATTGTTTTAAATGAATGTTTTATTGGTTTACATTGTTGTTTCATTGTTGTTTCATTTCCACAAAATTTAAACACAATTCATAAACTATCTTAATAGAATAAAAATCAATTCTGAATCCAATCGTAACCCCAAAAATCAGAATCGAATCAAATCGCCAGACACTGAACGATTCGCACACCTGTTGGGGGTGTGGTCTTGTACCACAGAACAGTTGAGTTCTCGATTCTGATTGGGCAGAAGGTGCTGATTAGTTTTCAGCTTGAACAGCAGTCCAAGTCTTAAATTCTCTTCTATAACCTTGTTACTATTTCTGTGGTCACCACGGTGACAGTCATATTGTATTTTTTTTATGTTTCAGAGCTGATGTCACTCACACACGTTTCTGTTTACATTTACACGTTTGCTGCATGATAATTTTCATTAAAAATACACTTTCACATACACATGACACACCGTGGCCGTAAGCAAGCAAGTGCGGTTTTTCTTATTTTATTAGGACAGACCAGGTTGAGCAGAGCATTAAAGCTCCAAACAGACAGTTAAGGGGCAGAGCAGAGGGTTAATGCCCCATGCAGAGGGTTAAGGAGCCAAGCAGGGGATTGAGGGCCGAACAGAGGCTTCAGGCCCAAAGTAGACCGGTAAAGGCCCAAGCAAGGGTTGAGGGTTGAGCAGATGGTTAAGGTCCCAAGAGGAGACTAGATGGTTAAGCAGAGGGTTAGGGCCCTACATAGGTGGTTTCTGGCCCAAGCAAAGGTTTGAGGCCCTAAGCAGAAATTTAAGGGCCCAGGCAGAGGGTTAAGGCTCCAAACAGGCTGTTAAAGACCCCAGCAGAGGGTTAGAGGGGCAGCTTTGTAGTGCTGAAACTCAAACCTTCAACCTTCTGGTCAGAAACCTGGAGTCCTGACCTACTGAGCCACCACCACGCCAGTCTAATAATGCAGAGTACGACATGTTATTCATCAAGGAAAGGCATGCCATTGTTGATATTGTGAAGATTTATGGAAGGAGTCTCCAGTGTCAGTACATTTCCATTCACGTCATTTAGCAGACGTTATTGTCCAGAGCGACTTACAAGGTTACTGGTATTACAGGTAGGTCAATGTAGTGTTAGGAGTCTTGCTCAAGGACCCTTATTGGTGTAGCACAGACTGGCTGCCCAGGCCGGGAATCGAACCCAGGTCTCTAACATGGGAGCCAATGGATGTAACTATAAAGGGATAAAAAGTTTTGGGTGTCACTTTAACTCTTCTGCTTCTTGTCAGTCAGATCACTGAATATTTTCCTCCAACATCGTTCCCTCGAGCGTTCCTAACACCTGATATTGACACCTTTAGTCCACTCACCCACATGTTCTCGTCTACTACAAAAAGTCTCGTTTGACGAATATAATTTGACAACATTGGATTTTTTTATTTATTTATTTTATGTAATGAACCGAACCGTGTTCCTGCGAGTGGATCCAGACATGTAGGCTGGTTTTGGGCTGGATTATTGTGGCTGTGGTTTCGGTGTGGGGGGCGGGGGGAATGGATGGCGACGTGTTCAATAGCGGCCCGGAGCCCGCGGCGAACTGTGCTGCCTGATTGTTGTGGCTGAAATTGATCCCAGCCCCGACCTAAATGCCATTCCTGAGGCTGCTCGCTGTGTGCCCTCTGTTATTGGAACCCAGCCACTAGGCACAATCTCACACAGTCCACACAAGCGTGCAAAACCACCACCAGGTTCACAAGACAGTGGTTACACGACGTATTCGGGGAAACGCGCTCCTTGGTGAAGCAGTGGTTGTCTGACTCCCGGGGTTCTGAAAGCGCACATACGCCACACTTTCATTCCGCCTCGCCTCGGAGACTAAAGAGAAAAAAAAATGCTTTGATCTTGCGGTAAGCGTTTTGCGAATGCCAGAACGGATCAGTAGACTCGGTATCGTTTCTTCTAGACGTGTCCTGATTATTGGACATATGATACTCAACCACTCATAATGTAGTGTATCACGCCATGTCCTGAACCATGTCCTGTTACACTGAAGTACCAGAAAAACTGGTACACACACCAGTCTAATACTTGGTAGGTCCCCCGGTGGACTTTGGACACCAAACGTCTTGCAGGACGGACCACAGTATTAAGATCTGGTGACTTGGGTGTGAAGGACTAAACCCCAAACTCAGACGAGTCTTCCTCTAACTGTAATTTGGTGTCTCTAGACGTGTCTGGTGGTGCATTGTCCTATTAGAAGAGGACAAACCCATCAGAATGAATACAGGACATGAACTTGTCAGAAACTTCATCAGTCCTGACCAGCAACGACTACTTTATTATACTCATTATATATACTTATTTATACTTTAGTATTACTTGTGGGGCAGCCGTGGGCTTCTGGTTAAGGAACCAGACTTGTGACGGGTAGGTCCCTGGTTTGATTCACCTTCAGACACAACTGAAGTGCACTTGAGCAAGCCACCTAACCCCCCAACTGCTCCCTGGGTGCTGAGGATGGGGCTGCCTTACTGCTCTAGACAAGTGTGTTCACTGCCCTCCTTGTGTGTGTGTGTGTGTGTGTGTGTGTGTGTGTGTGTGTGTGTTTCACTGCATGGGTGGGTTAAATGCAGCGGTCGAATTCAAAAAGTTTTAATAATACTTTAAAACTATATATCGTGTGTCATCCTGATGTTTTATTGCAATATCGTATCGCGATGATTTATTAAAACATCATATCGCCCAGACTTGGTTTTATGCATGAACGTCTACTGGCTGTGTTAAAGTCTAATTTAGCTCTTCCGATGTTTCCCATCTCTTATAGACTGCAGAAAGGGCACACACACACACACACACACACACACACACACACACACACACAGACACACACACACACAGGCTGCTTTGAATCTTTCTGAAATCCTGATGAGCCCTTTTCAAAGACGGCCAGCGCAGCATGGCATGCCACACACCAAAAAAGCATGGGGAGCTACTGAATAGAGTGTGTGTGTGTGTGTGTGTGTGTGTGTGTGTGTGTGTGTGTGTGTGTGTGTGTGTGAGAGAGAGAGAGAGA
>JAOVVF010000028.1:2183080-2193865 GCA_028565595.1 Duopalatinus emarginatus
AGAATGAGAGGGAGAGGGAGAGTGAGCGTTCACACACCTGGTGTGTGTGTGTGTGTGTGTGTGTGTGTGTGTGTGTGGGCTAAGTTACAGATGCACAAAAGACAGAGAAACAAGGAGCGGGCTCGACTTTCTCTAAGGGATGAATGACTGAGAAAGCGGAGAAGATAAACACACTCTCTTTTCCTCGTCCTTCGTCAATATGGTTAATATCTTTAGGGACGAATAATGAACTAGCTTCCATCACAGACCACTGTTTATCATTACTATGGCAACCACTTGCACAACGGCCTCGTACGGTGGATGATCTATGTGATGTCTGAAAGAAAATAGTGCCATTTAATGGCCGATAACATAACATCGTACATAACATTTATGGAAGGAGTCTCCAGTGCCAGAGCTTGTAACGGTCTGAGTTCATGAGGCTGGTGATGCACCTACAACCGGTTTCCAACGCGCGTGCATGGCGTTACTGATGCAGCATTGGGTGACAAATTACTGTAGGGGTTATAAGAGGAATAAAACATTACAGGAGATGCTCTTGGAGGAAAATAATCAACCTTTGTAACCATGGTAACGGGTAACACAGCAGTATGACCTCGATTATTTACCTGTAACAGTTTTTGCAGTGATATGCTGCGATACACTGGGACAATAACATGCAAGGTTTTGTGTGTGTGTGTGTGTGTGTGTGTGTGTGTGTGTGTGTGTGTGTGACTCAGGCTATTATCATAATATGGAAAGTTTAATATTAGCGCATGTCTGGTCGTGCCTTTTTCTTTCCAAATAGTTTTATCCCCCCTTTGGTTCGTTTCCTTCATCCTACAGAAAAGCAGGGGGTTGTTAATCTCCCTGTGTGTGTGTGTGTGTGTGTGTGTGTGTGTGTGTGTGTGTGTGTGTGTGTGTGTGTGTGAGAGAGTGAGCGAGCTGCAAAACTCAGGCATAGTTTAAACCTGCCGCTCTGTTTGTCCAGAAAGAAATGCAGCTCTCCTCAACGTAGATCCCATTACAAAGGACACACACACAAATGGGGGCTTTCACTTATTCACACACACACACACACACACACACACACAAAATATAGCTTCACATAGACACGCACAAACGCAAACACACACTGTGCCACTTCAAGGGAAGACTAGATTAGAGAGGTATGAAGGCGGAGTGTATTTGCCCCTTTAATTATCCTCCGTCTGCCCGCTGTATTCAGGACGAGGCACTCCTCTTTTCCCTCGCTCCAAACTCACACTGTGTGTGTTTTTTCATCTGTGGGAGATTCTTTTAGGATTTTATTTTTATAAATTAAAGGAGCTGTGTGTTGGATTAATGAGGCAGTGGAGGTTTTTTTTTTTTTTTTTTTTTCGCTTTGTGCATGTGTGTTCAGGCGTCTGAAAGAATTAGTGCAGCCAGTGATTGTGAATCCATGCTGTGTGTGTGTGTGTGTGTGTGTGTGTGTGTGTGTGTGTGTGTGTGTGTGTGTGTGTGTGGTGGAGTGACTGAGCTCTGAGCATATAAAGGTGGTATAGGGTTGGTCTATTGTGTTGGTGTGATTGTGTAGTGGTGGTGTGTGTGTGTGTGTGTGTGTGTGAAGTTGTATACGGTGTGTTTGAGGTTGGTGTGTGTACTGTTGTGCATGGTAAGGTGGTGTAGTTTTTGTGTATTGGTTTGGAATTGTTATTCGATGTTTAAAATTGGTGTGTATGTGTGTGTATTGTGGAAAGTTTAAGAATATAGTCGATGTAGTTAGTGTGAGGTTTGAGTTTGTGTTGAAGGTGTGTTAGTGGGTAGGGTTGGTGTATTTGGTTGGTGGTGCATGGAGTTGGGGTGAGTGGGGCAGGTGTATTTGATAGGTGGGGTTGAGGTTTGGGTTTGGTGTATTTCCTTGGTGGTGCCTGGGGTTGGGGTGTGTGGGGCTGGTGTATTTCGTTGGTGGTGCGTGGGGTAGGTGTATCTGGTTGGGGTGTGTGAGTTTGGTGTATTTGGTTGGGGTGCGTAGGGCTGGTGTATTTGGTTGGTGGTGCCTGGGGTTTGGGGTGTGTGGGGCTGGTGTATCTGGTTGGGGTGTGTGAGTTTGGTGTATTTGATTGGTGCCTGGGGTTGGGGTGTGTGGGGCAGGTGTATTTGGTAGGTGGGGTTGGGGTGTGGGTTTGGTGTATTTGGTTGGGGTGCGTGGGGCGGGTGTATTTGGTTGGTGGTGCCTGGGGTATGGGGTGTGTGGGGCAGGTGTATTTGGCTGGTGGTGCGTGGGGCATGTGTATCTGGATGGGGTGCGTGAGGTTGGTCTATTTGGTTGGTGGTGCCTGGGGTATGGGGTGTGTGGGGCGGATGTATTTGGCTGGTGGTGCGTGGGGCATGTGTATCTGGATGGGGTGCGTGAGGCGGGTGTATTTGGTAGGTGGGGTTGGGGTGTGGGTGTGTGGTGTTTGTGTATTTGGTTGGTATGTGTTTGGATTTGTGACTTGATTGGTTGATGGTGTGTGTGTGTGTGTGTGTGTGTGTGTGTGTGTGTGTGTGTAAGAGAGAGACTGACGTGTGTGTGTGTGTGTGTGTGTGTGTGTGTGTGTGTGTGTGTGAGAGAGAGACTGACGTGTGTGTGTGTGTGTGTGTGTGTGTGTGTGTGTAAGAGAGAGACTGACGTGTGTGTGTGTGTGTGAGGTGTGTGTTAGGGTGGTGTGTGTCAGTGTGGTTTGGAAATGTGTAGCGTTGTGGTGTGTAAGATCGATGCACTGGGTTGGTGCATGTTTGTGGCTTTGTGTGTGTGTGTGTGTGTGTGTGTGTAGGATTGATTTATTGAGCTGGTGTGGGTTGAATTGTTTCTCATGTGTTACAGATGTTTTAGTTTCTTTGATTAAGTTGAGGGAGAATTTTACGATCCTAAGATGAAAGATAAAATTCGCTGATAGCATTTTTAATTAGCGATAAATTAGAGAAATGGTACTTAAACCGTACTGTCAAACAATTACTGCAGTAACACATTACATATTACCCTACTGTTGCTAAATAGTTAGCCAGGTTTGCTAGCTAGCCTTTAGTACGAAGTTAAATGGTTAAATAAATCAAACAGACAGAATGACATTTTTTTATATTAGCATTGTCCTTTATTAGCATCTAATCTAAAATGTCTAAATAGCGAGAGTGTGAGAGTTTCAGTGACAATTTTTAGCTAGCTGGTGTGTTTAGCTTCCCTTGTCCATGATGAAGGCAGGAAAACGGTAGCAGCAGCGCAAAGCGTCCGCTGACTAAAGGAGCGGAAATTGAATTAGCAGTTCTGTCTCTATTTGTAGGCTTTTGATTATAGGCCCTGTTTTTAAAACCCTGATTGCGTAAATGTGGGGCAGATAACAAACGAGACGTGAGAGACATCTGAAGAATCTACAGGAAGTAAACACGGTGCACTGGGAGCCAGTCTTTTATTACATACACCCACTTATTAATGTGAAAAAAAACAGTGACACAGCTAACAGATAGTTAGCTAACATTTGATAGCTAGTTAATACAACTGCAGCCTGTTATCTAACGTAAATTATGGAAATGATTTGTACTCATCTATAAACCGTTTATTGATTTAGATAATGTGCTTATCAGCTACAACACAGATAATAATATTCCTTAGACAAAGGGAATGATGTCTGTTGTGATATTAATTCATAGTATAACAGTGTCATGCTAACTGTCTAGCAAAAACCATAAACAACAGTTGTGTCTTGCTAATTTATCGTGCTATTTTTTTTTTAAACAAAAGCCAACAATAGATGAAATTATAAAATTCTTGTTTAGAAGTGAAAGATATAAAATTAGCAGACATAACTTTATTTAGCTAAGCTTTGTCTGCATCAATAAACCAGTATTATAGACTTTACTACACAATGCTATACGCCAACACTGAGATATATCGTGTGAAATTAAATTAAAACCATATGTTTTAAAACAATTTGTTATTCATGGTAGCAGAATATAAAGATCTAAGCCTTGTTTTGTCCACTAAATTATTTATATAGTGGTTATGTACTATAAGGAGCGCTTACTAAAAGGAAAACAATACATTGAAGTAGTTAAAGCTGAGAATACTGTTAGCCTCTGAAAGCAACTGAGAAAAATGCGCCATGATCACGAACCTGCTAATTACTGATATTAATGATTTGCGTAGCTAGCATGTCTTTTATATGAACATTGTGATGGCGGAAATAATACCAAAGTATATCACCATTTCTCTCAGTATTTCTATAATAGTGCCTCAGTCTTTTCTTAGTAATATCAAGTGAACTTCTTTGGCGCCACCATTTGAAAAGTGCTAATATATTAGAAATATTTAGGGAAATGTCAACTTCTTAATTAGGAATTATAAGTAAAGTTATTAAAGTTAAAAGTTTTTTTTATATGTATATAACAATCAGAGGTTAACGATCTTAATTAGTCTGGAAAACAGCTACATTTCCTGTTGAACTGTGATCGTGCTGATTGGACATCAAACGTGTCTCGACTTCCATGTCAAGGCAGTTTCCAAAACATGTTTCTGCTCTGGTGCTAATCAGTGGTGACAGTGTTGTTCTGTAAACAATTGCACCAGAAGTGGTGCACGATGTTAATTATAAAGTGAGTTTCCAAAAAATCTCTTAAAAAAAAAAAAAAAAAAAGAATGAAATGATTTTCAGTGCAAATTGTTGGCTTTTAGCATGTGTATCATATAGCATATATAGGATTAGCATAAAAACAATTAGAATATTAATTTAATAAACATTTATGGATGAATGAGCAAATATGATGAGTATTAGTAATTTATCATGGAAAAATATTTTAAACTGTGTAAAATCAGCTATATACATTTTTATTAGTTCAGTTGACAAGACATATATCAGGAATGGCCGACGTAAACGTTTGTGCCTCCTGCTAATTAATCCCGACCTGAACAGTGTAACAAGCCGCTTCTCGTAAGTTCTGGTACTTAGTGTGGATAAAGTACCCTAAGAGTGTTTGAGACCTGGTTTGGATCTCATGTTTGTGCTGTCATGTTAATAGTTACAGATTTCTGAATCGGTTTGTTTGAATCTTTCTAAACAGGAAATTCTCAGTTAAATCCTTTATAGTGCTGGATAGTACTGCTTTATCTGCCATTTCTGTTTATTTCCTTGTGTCTCTTCATGTCATTTGAAATATTTTACTCAGTTAATCACTTCGTTCTGGAATAGAAAAATGTAAATATAAGCAGTATTAGTTGTGAAAACATTGTTGCTAGGCAACTGGGAGGTCTACATTGTCTGACTGGTAATTCCTGTTAAGTGCTAATTTACAGACACTATAGCCAAAAGTATGTGAACACCTAACTAGAGATGGAAGGATCGATCAGCTATGTATCGGCAGATTGTCAAACCTTACGTGATCGGCCAGACCCTGAGAGTTGACCAGTGGTGTGAAACAATTGAGTCATAGTTCATGAGGTAATGATTGCGGCAGCCCAGCGCAAACGCTATTACTGCGTTTCCGTCTAGCCGTAGTCTAGTGGTTAGGGAACCGGTCATGTGACCGAAAGGTCCCGGGTTCGATCCCCGCACTAGCCAGACAAGGCTTGAGCAAGGCACCTAACTCCCCCAACCGCTCCCCGGGCGCTGTGGTTTGGGCAAGTGTGTTCACTGCCCCCTAGTGTTCACTGGTGTGTGTGTGTTTCACTGCACGGATGGGTTTAATGCGGCAGTCACATTCCTCTGTAGGTAAATAGTTCACTTCACTTCATATAGAAAACCTCTTCGTTAATAAACGAGTTCAGACCATCAGCCCATCATGTTGAAATACTATCCTTATTTTTACCCCAAAACACTGATTGGTCCATCACTTCCCCTAACCATGACTCCCATAAGTACCATAGATTTGGCCACAAGTTGGAGGCACGTTCTCTTTACTGGAGCTAAAAGACATTAACCCATTCCACCACGACAATGCTCCTGTGCACAAAGCAAGGTCTATAAAGACATGGCTTGCCAAGGTTGGTGTGACCTGAACAGATCCCTGATCTCAACCTCATTGAACAACTTTAGGATGGATTGGAATGCTCCTGGTCTGACATTAGTGCCCAACCTAACAATACAGTACAGTACAGGCTCAACAGTACAGTCCTTAATCTAGTGGAAAAGCTTCCCAGGAGAGTGACAAAAGTCAGGAGCACAGCACCATATTAATGCCTTTGGAATGTGTGTATATATATATATATATATATATATATATGGGTGTGTTGGTCAGGTGGCCACATACTTCTGGGCCTGTAGTATAGTGGAGCTAGCTGATTGTTCATGAGTAATCAAAAATAACTACTAGGAATAGTAACATTGTTCTGTGATATGCTGGTAAATATTTAGGAAAAGACTCCACATTATAGAAATGGCTCGATGGATTTGTCAATATTAGGAATTTCTCAGATGATACAGTGGAATAAAAAACATGCAGATATATTAGTTTTAGTATTTCGAGCTTCTTCGTGGCTTTGAACTGCATTCAAACATTAAGGACTGATTGCTGGTCCTGTGTACTTTCAGGTCATCATTCCTCCCTTCTATAACTGACTGACTAAGCCTCATGAATTTACAGATCTCGGATCAGTCCCACACTTCATAAATCCCATTCCAAAGTGTTAGTGTGACGCAGGTCCTCAACGAGGCCCCAGAATCTGGCTCGCATTATTTCTGCACTACTTAGCGACGACCCTGCACCTTCCTGCACAAACACACAGCGCACTCGGCTTCTGTCGAACTAAGAACAGCGTTTATGTGCAGCGTCAAACGTAGTAGAAAGCGATGACGTGTGGCGTTGAGTAACGTCAGTTTAATTTCTATTTCACACCTTGCATAGTCACAAGGACGGAGCATAAATAAATATATAAATATATGCATGCAAACATACAAAAGTTGGTACACATATAAATTAGGGTACAACTTACTAAAAACAATAAGATTAAAAAGAAAAATTAATAATAAAGCAGATAACGCAGGTTGATCTTAAACTTTTTTTATTTTTAATAAAATATTTGTTTTATTTTTTTTATTTAAAGAAGTGAATTGCAGTGAGGAATCGGTTCTATCCGTTAGAAGTGATATGGCCTTGACTCTGTTAAAGTCCGAGGACGTTTTTCCTCTGAATCTGCAGTTTGACGATTGTGCCCTCAGCAGCGTAAGATTTTTATAAGCTTCATAAACCTGCTTTATTTAGTCGCTATAAAAAGAGTTTTGTACTGTAACATGGTGTACAGTCTGTAGCTGTTAAAGAGTCAACGCTGTTGCTTAATAGACTCCGACGTGTTGTTAAATCTAAATGGAGAACAGTTCTAAGTGTGTGTGTGTGTGTGTGTGTGTGTGTGTGTGTGTGTGTGTGTGTGTGTGTGTGTGCTAAGCTGTGTAATGGATCTTGCACAAACGAGAGTGTTGGTTTTTTGTTTGTTTGATTTATTTATTTATTTATTTATTTATTTTTTATCAGTATGGTTGTAAGTCGGCATAGACGCGACGCCTCGGGCTGAGCCGTAGCTAATCACAGCCGCCCTGATTGCTTCGCGATGTTGCTTTTATAGCATTTATCTGAATAATTTGTTTGTTTTTGCTCCATAAACAAAAATAAATTCAGAAGAAGCCACACTCATGTTATATCTGATCTACTATCCAACACACAACATGCAGTTATACATTCCTATTAAAAGGATAGATAAATTAGGTAAACATGGCCTCCCTTCATCTTTTTCACCCTCATCTGATTGTTCAGCATTCAGAAGAAAAAATGTCTATACCCTTGTTACTGTCCACTCATCATGTCACCGACTCTAGTCTAGACAAACCCTATACCAACATGGAGCCACCACCAATCTGTACCAGTTTACTTCAGACTGTTTCAGTCTTTCTGGACCACTGAAGAACATCAAGCTTGGTTTCGATTCTACACGCCATAGTGTGTTTACTGGAGGGATGAAAAGCATCTTCCAAATGCTGTCCAGAATCTCCACTATGTCCTGAAGGTGTTGGTGGAGTAAACCTGGAGGAGACCACGGCCATCAGGGTAGAAATGTTTCATCATAGGAGAAACAGAGAGCTTATTTAGGAGCTTCAGGAAGCAGAAGGTCTTCAGACGAGGTTTGCCAGAGACTCAGCTGTATGAACATGTAGGTGAAGTTCATTCTGCCACCAAGAACAGAGAAGGTTTGTGTAGTAGAGAGAACAGTAGGGTATAGGTTCATTTCATATTGTAAAAGATCTGGTACTGCTGTACTGGTAACACTGGAGACTCCTTCCATAAAGGATATTTTTAAAAATATATTTATGCGGCCAATAAACAAACAATCCTTGTGTTATAGAAACATAGTAACATATTACAGCCAGCTGCCTCGTGGACGCTCTAGGGTCAGAGTCAGACTCTAGCAAATTCATCAACCAATCAGAATCGAGAATAGAGTTGTGGTATAATCGTTATTATAGACATGTATCTATTATGTTTTCTCTTTTCTCTCTGTTCTCCCCTCCCGCCTGTGTGTGTTTGGCCTCCGCATGTAGCCTCGCGAGGTCCTGGCAGGTCTTCTCAGAGGAAAAAAAATTTAAAAAAAGGGCGAAAGAAAAGCGATGGGGGTAAACGTTTCTAACCACATGTGAGGGAATTCTAAAGCGGGAAAGTATGCCTTTATCTCCGAATAAACGCAGGAGGCAACATGAAATTACACAGGGCTTTCAGGAGACTTAATGACTTTAATTATAGCGCAGCAGAGAGGAATGGAGAGACACCAGTGGGGGAGAGGGAACACTGCTCACAGAGGAGAAGAAGAAGAAGAAGAAGAAGAAGAAAAGGAGAAAGTGGTGAGAGAGGAAGTAATGTCTTTTAATCAACACTTTCATCTGTAACTGATTGACAAGGACAAGGACAAGCTGCAAATCAGAACAAGTTACCCAGTTAAAATACCTACTTTTGACCCACAGTACACTTTCTATTGCCATAGCTGGCCCAGTTCTAGCAGCCACATTTAAAGTTCATTATGGCATACAGACCTTGGCCCACATGCAGCCCACCATGTGACATGATTGACATTTCAGGCCAAATCCTGACCCAACTGTAGCCCACAGTATATATATATATTTTGTGGCCGAGTTCCATTACCTGAATCTGGTGAACGTCATCGGCATCATTCTGCTGTGGTATGTGGGCCAGATCTGGGCCATGACTCATTTTGCTATCAGGGATGCTTTGTGGGTAGGGGCGGAGTCATCCTGGAAGAGACCACACCCATGAGAATAGAAATGTTTCATTATAGGATAAAAGTGATTAGTCGGAAGAACGTTGGATTGATTTGCAGTGATGGAGGACAGGCAGACAGACAGGCAGGCAGACAGACAGACAGGCAGGCAGGCAGGCAGGCAGGCAGGCAGGCAGACAGGCAGGCAGACAGGCAGGCAGACAGACAGACAGACAGACAGACAGGCAGGCAGGCAGGCAGGCAGAAAGAGGCATTTCGCCAAAACATCCCAAAGCCCTTTTTTTCCCTTTAATTTGTCACATGTCTGTATGTCCATGCGCTGTCATGTGTCTGACGGTGTGTACATGTTGTCAACAGGAAATAGTTTGTCTCTGTGTGTCAAAGAGCGTATTGATTTTTCGCGCTAGTTGTTTTCTGGCTGTTGTTTTGACTCGTTCTGCGCGGCGCTGTTTGCTCAACGTTTAAGCCTTCAAAGAGTTTTAGTGGAGAGCCTGAGGCGGGAGCAACACACACACTCTTGTGTCTCTCTGTGTGTGTGTGTGTGTGTGTGTGTGTGTGTGATGGGGGGGGGGGGGTAAGGCGGGACACCTGCGTTAGGAGGGGTGTGTGTGTGTGTGTGTGTGTGTACTGTGGCCTTTAGCTTGCCGTAAGGAACAATTTTATTTGGCTGTCGTAAGGCAAGTTCCTACTCGGCACAGCACGCCTGAATCTAGAGCCCTGTCTCAGACTGCTGCCTCTCTCTCCCTCTCCCTCTCCCTCTCCCTCTCCCTCTCCCTCTCTCTCTCTATCTCTATCTCTCTCTCTCTCTCTCTCTCTCTCTCTCTCTCTCTCTCTCTCATAACTCTGTTAATTATTAACCCAGATTGCCAGCTTCAAAAGAGTGAAACTTGGCTGAAGCGAGGAGTTCGAGATCCCTGGATGGATTCTTCTGAAGAAGAACTAAATCTTTGATAACTTTCTGAAACTTGCTGCAGGTTTACAAGTGTGTGTGTGTGTGTGTGTGTGTGTGTGTGTGTGTGTGTGTGTGTGTGTGTGTGTGTGTGAAGAAATTCCTGATCCAGCTATAAAACGATCTGCACTTGATCTCAGGTTTATGAGCGCTGCTTTCACACTGCGGAGGGAAAAATGAGTGCTACTGTTAGTGCCTCGAGCGTACATACCCACCCCTCCGTACCTTCAGTACATAACGTCTACCTTCAGACTGCATGACGTTCATTCAGATACCTTTTGTGAAGGTCCGGGTGAAGGATAGAAATGGAAAGTACAAATTATAATAACTGCTGAATCAGAGTGCTAATGCTAACTGACTAACTGACTGATACAGCTGTGAAATCTCGATCCGTTTAATTGACGCATTTTGTTTAAAATTCGTGAAAACTAAGACAATGCGATGTTATCTTAACAGTTTATTTTATATATATATATATATATATATATATATATACACACACACACACACGCATAGATATATATAAATTAGGGCTGTCATTAATCGCATTTTTTTAATCTATGTAAATGAATAAGGCTTTAAAGTAAAATGTTACAATTAAAATGGCGAACACATGTTATGCTAA
>JAOVVF010000028.1:2208148-2219066 GCA_028565595.1 Duopalatinus emarginatus
TATACACACAATTAAGGCAAACAACAATACTGCAAATACACCAGACTAATGAAGTCAACATGGGTCAGAGGTTGAGACACAAAGCAACAGGTTAATACACTAAAGGGTCAATTAAACCAAAATGGCCTCCACCATGAGGCGAACAAAGAAAACATTACACAAACACTCAGTACAAAAAGTGACATTACCACATCACAAAATGAACACCATATGGCTTCAACCACATACAAAAGTTACTGGATAGTGAAAACCAACACTATGACCTTGGAAGCCACATCCACTACAGTAATATCTACTGATCTGGAATGACGACATCCAACAAACTAAAATGTCAACATCCAAGTAACTACAATTAACAATAAAAAAAAAAAAAAAAAATTACAAGCGCATCATACCTGGTAAATGACTACCAGTCAGATAACAATTCTCAGAAGAAAGAAAATCCAAATCTTTGAGACAATCACCTAGGCCAAGTTCACCAGACTACTGCCTCATCAAGGAGCACCTGGGTGGAGCTACGGAGAAAAAAAGGGCAGAAAGACATACAAACAGTAGAGGGCGCAAGTGAACATTCTCATGGTCTATCTGAGTTAAACTCCACATGCAGAGCATAAGTGTTAATAAAAAATAATATGATTTTATTTGCTATTTTGTACAATAATATAACAATCTGTTGAACCTGTGTAATCTGAGCCTTATAATATGAACAAAACAAACATACAAACATGCAATAAACATAGTAGGGTGATTAGTTTTGTCTTATCATGCTTCAGGACTGAGATCTGAACCTCCAGTTAAAATTCCATCTACTGTACAGTTCTATAATATATTGATACTATATCTCAGCTAGAGATCATAAAATAACCAAACTATGTACATCCCCGTGTTAGACTTTACTTTCTTAACATACAGTGTGAATTTGGGGAAGATCAGAGAATGTCAACTTTTTCCTTTGCCTTTGTGTTTTTTAGGGGTGAAAATTTTGACGTTTTCTGATATTCACCACATTCATCCCTTGTGTTAGTGTGTTTAAAACGAACATAGTAGTGTGATTAGTTTTCTAACCTCCAGTTATAGATCTGAACCTCCAGTTAAAATTCCAGCTAGTGTACTATGTTATAATATATTATGCTATATCTTAGCAATAGGTCATGATAGAACTAAACTATGTGCATCCCTGTATCAGTCTTTACTTCCTTAACATACAGCATGAATTTGGGGAAGATCAGAGAACGTCAAATTTGTCCCAAAAATTTTAATTGGTAAGGGGTTAGCCTTTGTGTTTTTTTTGGGGTGAAAATTTTGTTGTTTTCTGATATTCACCACATTCATCCCTTGTGTTACTGTGATCAAAACAAACATAGTAGTGTGATTAGTTTTGTCTTATCATGCTTCAGGACTGAGATCTGAACCTCAGTTTACTGTTCGTATTTATCGTACTATACTATAACATTTGATACTATATCTCAGCTACAGATAATAAAAGAACCAAATTATGTACATCCCTGCGTCAGACCTTACTTTCTTAACAAACAGTGGGAATTTAGGGAAGATCAGAGAACGTACATTTTTTCTCCAAAAATTAAAAATTGGTAAGGGGTTAGCCTTTGTGTTTTTTGGGGTTGAAAATTTTGACGTTTTCTGATATTCACCACATTCATCACTTGTGTTAGTGTGATTAAAACAAGCATAGCTGTGTGATTAGTTTTGTCTTATCATGCTTCAGGACTGAGATCTGAACCTCAGTTTACTGTTAAATCTACAGTACTATACTATAACCTTTGATACTATATCTCAGCTGTGGAACATAATAGATGCAAACTATGTACATCCCTGTGTCAGTCTTTACTTCCTTAACGTACAGTGTGAATTTGGGGAAGATCAGAGAACGTCAAATTTTTTACCAAAAACTGAAATTTAGTAAGGGGTTAGCCTTTGTGGTTTTTTGCGTGAAACTTTTGACGTTTTCTGATATTCACCACGTTCATCACTTATGTTACTATGATCAAAACAAACATAGTAGTGTGATTAGTTTTGTCCAATCCTGCCTCCAGACTGAAATATGAACCTCCAGTTTACAACTGTATTTACAGTACTATACTATAACATTTGATACTATATCTCATCTACAGATCATAAAAGAACCAAACTATGTGCATCCCTGTGTCAGACTTTACTTTCTTCACATACAGTCTGAATTTAGAGAAGATCAGAGGACCTCAAATTTTTCACCAAAAACTAATAATTGGTAAGGGGTTAGCCTTTGTGTTTTTTTGGGGGTGAAAATTTCTTTGTTTTCTGATATTCACCACATTCATCCCTTACGTTAGTGTGTTTAAAACGAACATAGTAGTGTGATTAGTTTTCTCTGTTCAGGCATCCAGACTGAGATATCAACCTCAGTTTACTGTTGTATCTACAGTAGTATACTATAACATTTGATACTACTGTATATCTCAGCTACAGATCATAAAAGAACCAAACTATGTACATCCCTGTGTTAGACTTTACTTCCTTAACATACAGTGTGAATTTGGGGAAGATCAGAGAATGTCAAATTTTTAACCAAAAACTGAAATTTGGTAAGGGGTTAGCCTTTGTGTTTTTTTGGGTGAAAATTTTGACGTTTTCTGATATTCACCACATTCATCCCTTGTGTTAGTGTGGTCAAAACGAACATAGTAGTGTGATTAGTTTTGTCTTATCATGCTTTAGGACTGAGATCTGAACCTCAGTTAAAATTCCAGCTAGTGTACTATGTTATAATATATTATACTATATCTTAGCAATAGATCATGATAGAACTAAACTATGTGCATCCCTGTATCAGTCTTTACTTCCTTAACATACAGTGTGAATTTTAGGAAGATCAGAGAATGTTGAATTTTTCCCAAAAAATTGAAAATTGGTAAGGGGTTAGCCTTTGTGTTTTTTGGGGTTAAAAATCTTGCGTTTTCCGATATTCACCACATTCATCCCTTGTGTTAGTGTGATCAAAACAAACAGTAGTGTGATTAGTTTTGTCCAATCATGGCTACAGGCTGAGATATGAACCTCAGTTTACTGTTGCATATATTCACCACATTCATATCATGTGTTTGCATGCTCAAAACAAGTGATTAGTATTTTCCGATCATGCCTCCAGACTGAGATCTGAGCCTCCGGTCACAATTTCATCTATAGTACTATGCTATAATATATGATACTGTATCTCAGCTTTGGAACATTAAAGAACCAACTACTATGTTAGTCTTGAAGTCCTGTAAATTTCCTAAAGATCTGAAACAGTTCTGTGTGATTCTCATCCAAATGTGTGATCTGAGCTTCTCATTTCCAGTACATTACAATCAATAAAATAACCAGGGTTGGTTATGGTCAACATTTTAATGAACGTTTTGGGTTAAACAACGTATGCAGTTTACAAGTTTTCATAAACAGATAGATACAGATACATACAACTTCACAGTTTACAAATCGTCACATTAACAAAGTCTAGGTTAAATATGTAAATATTTAAACACTAAATAAACAAGTGTACAGGCACTGAATATATAAAACAGCTTATGAGCAGATAACAGTATAAATGCTAAATTATACTCAAATATAAAAAATCCTAATAGGTATTAAGAGATATGTAGTATACGTATTAGTCACAAATATGAGTAGGCAATGTTTTAATTAACAGTACCCAGAATATTTATAAATAACATACAATGTACATACAGATAAGACTTAAGTATATAAAGATCATTTAGAATATATAATGTGATTCTTCAACATTCAGAATATACCATATACAGTCGAGTAGCAGGATGATTACAAGCACTAACCCATCAGTGTACTAATGGTGCAGTGTAACAACAGCTCAGCAGGTTTACAGTTCTGCTGCTTCTGGTCGGAATGTATCTGTATCTCCTCCTACCAGGTCAAAGGTTTAACAGATTGTGACTGTAATGGAAATATAAAGTTTTTGCTATACTACACAATTTAGTTTTATTTACTGTACTTTGATGTACTATTTCCCAGCTTTGGACCATGAAACACCCAAACTGTGAACTGCTCTATTAGACCTGACCTCCTTAAGGTACAGTGTAAATTGGGAAAAGATCTGAGAATGTCAAAATTCCACCAAAAACGTCCACCAATTTTGTGTTTTTTTTTTTTTTTTGCATGCATAATTCTTTGCTTTCCAATTTTTTTGTTTATAAATTAATACTGTGCATTATGGAAATCAAGTTAGTGTGGGGAGGTTCAAATAACTTTTTCAGACATCCACCACCTAGTGGCAGAAGCTGAAAATCTACAATCATAATTCTGATGCAATTTTAAATCACGAGAATTACTAAAAACACTCGTACTAAAACTTATTATAATGACCAATTTAAAGCTCCTGGGTGGCACAGCAGAAAAGCGTTTGCCTTGTGATCCAGAGATTGCAAGCTCAAATTCTGATGATGGAGTCTGGAGGGCAAAGCTGGCCATGGTCACAGGTAGAGAGGGGTATTCTCTCTCTCTCTCTCTTCTCCCTTGTCAACACAACGAGGTTGGTGTGGTACAGTGGTAACATCATTGGCTCCCATGTGAGCGACCTGGGTTCGATTCCCGGTCTGGACAACCAGTCTACACCAATAAGTGTCCTTGGGCAAGACTCCTAACCCTAACCCTCCTGTAATAGCAGTAACCTTGTAAGTCGCTCTGGATAAGAGCGTCTGCCAAATGCCGTAAACATAAACAAACAAACAACGACGCTAACCAATCATAGGCATCTGTAAGCACATGCATACAGAGGTGGGCGTGAACACCTTCCTGATGAAAGTGAACTATTTGCCTCGTATTCCAGAGGAATGTGACCTCATCCGTGCAGTGAAACACACACTAGGGGGCAGTGTACACACTTGCCCGGAGAACACACAGTTTGTTTCTTGTACGAGGCGCCTTGCTCAAGGGCACCTCAGTCATGTCTTGTGGCGGGAATCAAACCCGCAACCTTTCGGTCACAAGACCAGTTCCTTAACCATTAGGCCACAGCTGCAAGCATTACACATCCCTGATTTTGCATGTGCATCAGCTCGAGATGTTGAACATAGAAGCGTGATTAGTTTCATCTGATCAGGATCCATGGCTGAGATCTGAGCCTCTGTACTATTTTATATGACACTATATCTCAGCTTTGGATCGTACAAGAAACAAACTGTGTGTCCTCCTGTATTAGTCTTGACTTCTTTAATGTACAGCGTGGATTTGGGAAGATCTGAAAACATCACGTTTTATCACCAACAAAAAAAAAATGCAGGACTGTTTTTTGGGGTGAAAAATTCACAATTCTTTAATTTTTCACCAAATTTTAAACCAAGTTTTAGCTTAAAGCAAACCTAGTAGTGTGATTAGTTTGATCCCATCATGCTTTATGACAGATCTGAACCTCTGGTTAAAATTTTATCTAGTGTACTGTGCGAAAATTTATGATACTATCTCTCAGCTTTGGATTATAACATAACCAAACTATACGCACTCCTGTATTAGTCTTGACCTCCTTAACATACAATGTGAATTAGAGGAAGATCTGAGCATGTTAACATTTGTACTAATTTTTCACTAAATTCATGCCATGCTTTAGAAAGATCAAAACAAACACAGGAGCGTAATCAGTCTGATCTGATCATCACCCAGAGCTGAAGATATAAACATCTCCAATATATCTAATGTTTTCTGATCCAAAGTGTGCGGAGGTTCAACAAACTATTCATTCAATGAATAACTATTTCATTACCTGGATCAGGTGTGTTAGATTAGGGTTGGAGCTGAACTCTGCACGGTGGTAGATCTCCAGGACCAGGATTGAGAAACCCTGTTCCACACCATTTAGGGCCGTTCCCAAACTGTTCCTACAAAGTTGGGAGCATGAAATTGTCCAGAATCTCTTGGTATGCTAAGCAGTAAGAGTTCCTTTCATTGGAACTCCTGAAAAACAAACACACCATAATCCCCCTCCACCAAACTTCCACCAAACATGCTGGAATTCACTGAGCTCCCGAGAGCAACCCAATCGTTCACAAATGTGTGTAGAAGCAGTCTCTATCCCAAGGTGCTTGGTTTTATACACCTGTGGCCATGGACGTGATTGAAACACCTGAAGTCAATGATTTGGATGGGTGGCTGAAGCAACACAGTAAAAAAAAAATAAACCACTACCACTACAGTTAAAGAAACTGAATTCAATAATTAAATTGAGCTTTAGGGTGATTTCTATTTAATATTCCTGCACAGAAACATGGAAATGTTCTGGTTCTGGCTTAAGAAACTGGGTTTTTCTGGTGTGCTTCATGTGACACTGCCCCCTAATGGACACTCATGTTACTTGCAAGAATAAAGACAACCTACACACCCTCACAAATACACATTCAATTCAATTCAATTTTATTTTATTTGTATAGCGCTATCCTCATCTGGGTGACACAGACAGTGCGATTATAAATAAAAGTGCAGGTAGACAGAGAATTAAAGTCTATAATCTAATTCATGGTTTCTACATCTGTCCATTATGGTGTTTTGCAGACTGTCCATGTCTATGGTGGGTCAGATGAGACTAGGTAACAGATGAGAAGGTAACAGGGGTCAGAGTGATCGTTCACAGACGTATAGATCGGCTTTAAGGCTCTGCTCCTGCATCGCTCATTTCAGGTAGAAATGAAGGATAGGATGAATCCTGCCTTTAGCATCACAATCAGCACATCAGCTAACAGGATTGAAGGTTATGTAAAAGACTATTATAGTAACAATTGTAATATTTCATATAGTTTAACTCAAGGCTACTACACACTACGTGGACAAACAGGATTAACCAATCAGTGCATTTTAGAAATATGAACGTTTTTCAGTTTAACTGGACGGATGTGCGACACTGATTTTACATATTAGCTGCATAAAAAATTTGAGACTGCTGTCTTTCTTAAGTTTTCTTAAAGCACAGCCGAAGTAGTAAACTTTCTTTAAATCTACTCTGGTTATCTAGCAGCACTGAGTGTGATGCTCTCGCCCACTTCTAAGCTTCACTTCTTTAACTCGTAACGTTCTGCCTGGTTGTAATAGTGCCAGTCAAAGTTAAAATTAAATTCAGACCAGTGTTTGTGGTATAAAATATTTTAATTCAAATAACAAGTCATCTGTGTATTTTCAACCAGTTCATTCATTCAGATCTTAAAGCTCACCGCTAAACTGGTGGACATCCTTCACTCAGCTACATTCTTTACAATGATTGCATCTGAGATACATGAAATATTTGGCCAAATTAGTCCTTTAAACATGACTTAGGACTGGTCATGATTTCTCCAACACAAGGTCTCACACACACACACACACACACACACACACACACACACACACACACACACACACACACACACACACACACACACAGTCCTCAGCGTCGTGTCTGTTATATTACATGCAGAATTTCTCCACAGGGTGCACCAAGTTTTTACGCATCCGCTCGTCTCGTCCTCCGTCTGTGTTTACGTCTCACGGTCAAATCTGTCAAAGCTTGAATCCTGAATGAAGAGCGACGATTCCTCCGCTGAGATTAGTGTACTGTACTCGGAAGAATCCAGTATCCTCAATCATTTCTTTAAATGTTTCCTGTAAAAAAATGTATATATATAAAAATGATATACAGGACACTGGATATACAAATGTAAAGATTCAGGAGAGACTGGTGGAGGCTCAGCTTTACTTACTTTACAACTTACTTTACTTATAAAATGTAACAATGCATACACCAATATACAATACATACAACAAACAAAGCCATTCATTTAATTACTTATCCATCCATCTAACAAACCAACCACTAGGGCTGTGTGTGATATGATGATATATATCGTCTGATGATAGAAAATCATCTATGGTTTAATATTTCGCTCTATAATCTGTTTCGTCGTGTCGTAAAATCCACACTTTACTGCAGTCGGTTTGTTGTCTGGACGACACGTTAAGGTGACGCACACACAGACATGTAGCAGACACACACGGTGCAGACCGGACTAATTCAGAACAGGAGAGGGACCACAGACCAGCAAACACAAAACGAGGAGCTCAGACCTGAAGGGTCCGTGTGTCTTTAGGTCATTTGATTTTCATTTCAGAAACAGAAATTTAAAAATAAAAAAACAAACTGTTATTTGATTTTTGCCTTAAAATCCAAATATAAGAAACAGAAATAAGTCATTTTCATTTTCTTGCCATAAATAACAATGTAAAATGTAAATCAGATCTCTTTTCTTTCTTTACAAAACAATGAAACAAAAGCAGAAAAAGGCTCTGCGTTTTCTTTTTTCTTAAAACGTAAGATTACGCTCAAAAGGCCGTTGTCAAGGCAACTGGAGGCGTATGACACGGTTTTTTCATGTGGTCATTTTATTTTTTTAAATTCACTGAATTTACAGAAAACGTGATATATCGTGATATGTATCGCTATCGGGACATTAATGGACCTGTATTAGGGTATGAAATTTCAGTCATATTACACAGCCCTACCAACCACCAATCCATCAAAACCTTTATCTAGCCAACAAACCAGCTATCAAAAAACAATCCATCCATTCATCCATCCAAACAGACCATCAATTAACCCATCCATCCACCACCAAAATCTTCATCCATCCACCAAATAAACCAGCCATCCATTAATACATCTAACGTTCCATTTATGTATCAGCTAAACCATCCACCCATCCATCATGAGGGAACCACTGTCCTAAAGAATGACGTTCTTACTCAGTGTGACATGAGCGATATTCCTGAATCGTTACCTGGTCTGGAAACTTGCGGATGCTCTCCACCAGATACTGATAAGACTTCCAGTCTCCTGCAATCACCTCACCGAGAACTGGAATCATCTGGAAACTGTAGGCATCATAGAGCCTGGAGAACACATCATCACCAACCAGATTAATGACACAGACTAAACGTACCTCACAACAACATGCTTACAGACACACAAACCAGAAAATATATACATTACATTATTACGTTTGGTTTTAAACCAAAACTACAACAAGCTGTTATAGGAACATAAATCAACAGCAGGGTGGTGTGACTTGGCGTGGGCGTGGTGTGGCGTGGGCGTGGTGTGACGTGGGCGTGGTGTGACGTGGGCGTGGTGTGACGTGGCGTTCTATTTACTGGTTTTGGCCAAACTGCTATTTTAGGGTCAAATAAAAGTACTGACCTGGACAGAAGAGGGTTGGACACTTTACTGAACTCTAGACACATGAAGCGGCCACCTGGTTTAAGCACACGCAGAGCTTCATGCAGAGCCTAATCTCTCACACACACACACACACACACAGACACACACACACAGACACACACACACACAGACACACACACACACACACACACAGACACACACACACACACAGACACACACACACACACAGACACACACACAGACACACACACACAGACACAGACACACGGTGATGCCTTCCGCCAGTACAGAGAATCGGCACTGAAGAATCGATTCGTGAATAACACATCACTAGTTGAACTGTTATGAACCGAGTCCAGTTCAAACTGACTCTCCACTCCGCTTCATGTTCATGTAGCTGGTCCACTGCTAAGCTAGCTAACTAACAAGTCTTATAAACCAGTACATCAGGTCACTTCACTAAACAGTCAGCGAGCTTCTGTCAGTGGGTGTGGATTTACTCCGACAGCAGTTGCTTAACATGCAAATGTAGGAAACGTTTTAAAGCAGATGCACTGCTGAAGGTTAAACAAGTACATATGATGTGAAACATGTGTTGTATTGTTCGTGTCTTACCCCACGAATATCCCAGTAAACCAGCTTCATCACCATCATGAGGAAAAGCACAGCGGAGAGTCACACCAGTGATTGTGCAGCGGGTGATATACTCAGCGAGTCACGCCCCTGAGGCCCCTCTGGCGTCACTTCCGGACAGTCAGCCACGCTGTTATACGCTTGTGATTGTAGGAGGATTGGAGAGAGGTGGAGTACAGGCTGTAATATCTTATATGTTAAAAAGAAAATGCATGTAGCAGTAACTAAAGTGGACAAATTGGGCTTTTAGGTTATCAGTTAAAAACACAAGTCATTTGATTCTCAAGGAAACATAGTACTACTCCTCTTTGACTAAAGCTATATGCTGATCATCTGGAGCGAGTCATGATGATTAGATTTCTTGGTGTGTGGTTTGATGAGAAACTGACATGGAAAGTTCACTTGGACAAAATGAAAAGCAAATGTAAAAAGTTACACAATATTCTATGTTGTTTGTCAGGACAAACCTGGGGTGCACACAGGGTATCGGTAACAGGTATATACTGGGCACTTATGAGGTCAGCATATATGTCTGCAGCAGAAACTAACACCAAAATATTAGACGTCTTCCAGGCACAGGTTGTGAGGATCTGTATTGGATCTTTCAAGACCTCTCCAGTACCATCCCTGCAGGTGAAAATAGGTGAAATGCCATTAAGTCTCAGAGGGGTGCAACCGATGTTAACCTACTGGGTCAGTGTTAAAGGGCAATATGATGGCCACCCAACAGAAGACGTTTTGAAAGATTGCTGTGAACATGATAAAACACACTCAGAAGCTTTGGGTGGATAGGTGATGCTAAGACAGAGAGCATAGCGTTACACCAGTTGCAGTACTGGCCTATGGTCCCTCTGTCTCCTATTTAGCCATAGGTTTTCCCACTACCATTAGTAGATTTGGGCATTGACGTAGAAATAAAAAAGAAACCAAAAGTGATGTGAACTAAGGAGGTTGTACAGAACTATTTGCATGAACATTTCTCATGCCACACACTCATATTTACAGATGGCTCAGAAGATCCAAAGAAAGGTTGTGCTGGCTCAGCAGTAAGCATACCATCAAAGGGTTTGAGTATCA